>JAOPJM010001463.1:9203472-9214920 GCA_027124095.1 Muusoctopus leioderma | reverse complement strand
TTATTATGAAATGTCTATTTGTCTCCCGACAGAATATTACCAGAGAACTCTTGCATTGAAGAAGCAGAACCCTCAACTGCGAGTGCTGTTAGCGGTTGGTGGCTGGAAGATTGGTTCGAAACCATTTTTGGAAATGATTCAATCCCAATATAATATGATGCAGTGGAGCCAAAATGTTATCAACTATCTCCGTCGGTAAGATTTACCTATTATTATATTTCCTCAATCTTGTTCTCTATTCACTTTATTATATTGGTCACCTTGGAAACATAGTAAGTTTTCTGCAAGGCGACGAATCCGGACCTCCAGTTTAGATTTCCATTTGTGGCTATTTGATTTGATTTCCTTTTTCTCTCCTCCTCCTGCCACTCTTATTGTGTCTCACATCCCAGAGTCCGCGCTAAACACTTCGCCTTCTACCAAATTTCCTCTCTGTTCATGCTTTTCCTGCAAACATTGGCCAGCACAGATTCAAGCTGGACATGAACTGCATCAATCTCACCAGTCTGGGAGAACCTACCAAGGTCAAGGGTACTGCCCTCCCTCCTTTGATTAACTTATAAATAAATCTGACGCTGCTAATATTAAGAAAAGCATCGACGGCAAATTTCTATTCATACCAGCAAAGACGCTTCCATTCCATTCCATCGTCTATATACTTCACCGTGCACTTATTGACGTCTCAAATTAAGACAAGTCGTTCCCATAGCATTTCTGCCGTTGGGGCACTTATTCTACTAATCTTTTCCACCCCTTTCAGTATTGGGTTTTCTTTATGACCCTGGCCCCGACCAGTCCGGTATAGAATTAAATATTGGTGTAACTTCCATTCAAGTGTTTCATTGGGTTTGGTAATCCTGGTGGTGCCCATTTCCTCCCCAGGATATGGGTACCGTTGGCTCTCAAGGAGCTCATCCGCCTTTGAAGGGTTTTTTTAACCTTGCCGGGTGCCCACACATCCTCCTCACTGGGCCAGTCCAGTAAGGGGCCAGTTTAGTCACCGTCCACTCGACCAAGAGCTGGTAGTACTGGATTACATGGTTACCAGTAGCAGGTTTCCATGGGATTGATGGTATTGGTCCTGACCTGACATGACTAGACCCCTATTTTTGACAACACAGCGTCTTGATATATTGCTACAGTGTTGACCAAAGGTTCAATGGTTCGAGTCTCCTCACCAGCACTCCACTGCATCCATTGTCAAGAGACACTTAACTCTCACTATTCTATGTCTAATGAGATTGAAATCACAGCTGTAAGAAGACAGAACACAGGATAATTAGCGATTGCCTCGTCAGCTTCTAGCACTAAGTTCAAACTCACATGTCGAACCAAAAGAGGGAGCCGCTACATGGTCACTCAACCAGCTAGAAATAACAGCCAAATTCCATCAAATATTACCCTGCTGCCTTAAAAAGGAAGGACAATGGCTGGAACACATTTAATCATAGGTCTGCTTAATCAGGTCTGATGTAAGACTAAGCAACAACAATAACAACAACACCTCTCCTTTGCTCCAGGAGAAAGAAGAACCAGAAAAGAGCCAGGAACATGTCAGGAGTGTTCCTGTGGCGGCCACTAATTAATCAATTCTATCAGCACGATACCAGGAATCGCTCAAGCAGGAAATTGAAACATTGGATGTTTAAACTCAATAACATTGGCAAGAGTTATATACAACTTAATAAAGATGTCTAACATAAACACAAGGCTACGGGAGAATGAAAGTAAAAGTCTACCTCGGTAGTGTTTGAACTCGGGCTGTAAAGGATTGTAACCATAATGTATTTTGTTCGTTACTCTACCGATTCTGCCATCAACATCCCTAAAAGACTTAATAATGACTTCTTTCTTTTCCCTTTGCCCTATTGATAAAAGGCTAATTTTGTAAGGAATAAAGACATAGACGGTTGAATCTACATCCAGTATTTTACTGATACTTACATTAATGAAAGGAAAGTCAAATCCAGCGGAATTTTAAAGAAGGAAACTTTAAAAAATCAAAAAGTAAATGTTTTTTTAAGCCACTGAGTCCCGGTGATTTACTTCAGCTACATCATATCATGTAGAGGAATGAGAAATAAAATTTCCACCCAACCACTCCATTATAAGATCGCAATAGACTCTGTTGAAAGCATTCGGGATAGATGTCAGATCTGAAGATAACTTCCTCCTTTCCTCCCAATAGTCTCGGAGACCCTAAAAACAGATCATGGTCACTGCCCTTCCTCCTCTTACTAAGTTATGTAAAACAAATATCAAAAATAAAAATAAAATCGGGGCTGACCTAGAGTTAAACAACAATAATAACAACTTGATGCTTTACATGTAAACATCATGTATTTCTATTGACTAATCATGACCACATGGTCTCAGATTTAAAGGGTGGAGGTAAAATACACTGTTGTGATATCCGTGCCTCTTCCCATAGGCATTAGTTGCATAAGTTATGGGAAATTGATTCAACTGATAATCGAAACCCGCTCATAGATTAAGTTCACCGGGAACTTAAATATTTTTTTACAGTTCTCGTGCCGTGCAGTTGTGATAAATATTCACTGAATGCACGTTTATCCACATAACCGTATCACCATTCTTCAGATGCATGGGCGTACTTATCGATTAGTTTGTTTGTTGTTTGTTTGTCTGTCAGTCTGTCAGTATGTATGTTTGCCTATGAATCCCTTTCGTTTATTTATTTACTTTTTATTAAATAGTTTATGTCCATTCATTCGGTATTTCTACCGCCTTCGCTATATTTCTAATGATATACGATGTTAAAGAAACTCGTTTGGTCTGACAGTGCGTCACTGATATGAAACCGTTTCCATTCTACTTCCACGCCTCACTAATATGTTGGTCAGCAAAATTTTTGATACGCCTCGTATAGTTTCAAATGTTATTTCTCCATTTATTCCTCAATTTGTTATTGTTGGTGTTGCCTTTTTTGGGTTAAAAATAAAGCAAATATTTTCTTTTGTCTTTTCATCCTATTCAAATCATTATTATCGTCTGCTTCAATCAAAATGTCGGCCAGTAAATTTTATATCGCCTGCTGGAGTTTCAGCTGATTTTGTATGTAATTTCTATAGCTGTTTTTAATTTTGTTTTGTTTTTTGTGTATGTGTGTGTGTGTCTGTGTATGCGTGTGTGTCTGGTTATGTGTGTGTGTGTCTGTATATGCGTGTGTGTCTGGTTATGTGTGTGTGTGTCTGTGTATGTGTGTGTATGCGTGCGTGTGTTATTTTCTTTTTCAGTAATAAAAATAAGTTTCTCAGTCATCTAATATTGTCTATTCCACAACTATCAACAACAGAATACTAACATCACCACTACTATCACTACTAACACTACCAACATGCATCGCTTTTACCACTATGCCATCAACACCACTCTCACCAATAAGATCAATTCTGTGTATATTATGTGTATGTAAGTGTGTAAGATGTGTTGCGCCTAATGCAGTAGTACTTGCAACCCTCTTGCTTTTTCTTTATTGGTTTGGTCAGGAGGAATGGGCTGTGCCCATGGCCGTCATAGGCCCTCCAAAACCGGTAAGATTGACGAGAATAACATTCCTCTTGAACAGTTGCAAGTCGGAGACTGCAGGAAAACATGTGCAGGGTGGTAATTCCAGAGAACCGACGTTCTGGATAGTAAGAACTGGGTGTAGTGGTTAATGAGGAGCCTGAGAGAGGTGGACACAATATGGGTGACGAAAAGAAGAGAAACGAATGAGTCGGGAGTGCCTGGGTGGAGGTGTCACGAGACCAGCTAGCTCCGACAAGCAAAGGCCACTGTAGTAGCGATAGAAAAGGCAGATAAGACAGCACGTTTGTGAACTAGAAGCTGGAGTGTGTTTGTGAGCGACTTCATGCCAATCTGTCGAATGGCCTTTCTTTGGATGCAGTCTAGGATGTATGTATGTGTAGCAACAGCACTCCATTGTGGGTCTCACCTAAGCTTTGTAAGGGGGTAGTAGTGGATGGAGGATGAAGTATTTTGTAACTCTAAAGAGGAAGGCCCGTCTTTGTGGTGCATTTGTTTGGCTATGTTGAGAACATGCGTTCGCCAGAAGAGATCCTAACATTTGTAGCAACCTTGAGGGTTTTAGTTGCGTGCTATTCATATTTAGGGTATGATAATGTTTTCTTGATATTTATAGTGATTGTCTCTTTGTGCTACACACAGTAACTGGGTGCTTTGCGGCTCCAGGCTATGTGGCATGGAATCTCGGAGCAACATAGGGCCTCAAAGTTACAGTGTCAAGCCCACCCTGGTGGATATGACCTAGCACTTATCAACCATTGCCTTGTGGGTGGCAAGCAATTCCAGGAAGGCAAAGGCTAGGAGAGTATACCATGGGAGAAAAACGAGCTGTGGTAGTCAGCTTTAAGACGATTTTCGACAGGCTGGATTTCCAGCAGCTTCCTACAGCTGGCAAGAGGTATCAGTCACCTTGGGTCTGCTACGCGGTGAAGATAGTGATGCTGAGAAAAGCGCTCAATGTTTCTATAAAGCTTCATTGCGCAGTTATCTTTTCCTGAAACATAGATCTTGGATTCCTAAAAATTCTGGTGGATATTGCTGCACTCAGTGAGACCAAACTACCTAGAGAATGTTCTCTTAACGAGGTTGTTGAGGACTATACCTTCTTCTGGAAGGGTTACTCCGATAGTGAAAATCACAAGCATGACATCGGCTTTGCTGTCAGGAACAGTCTGCTGTCTAAACTAATTGAAACACCGGCAGACATTAGTGAGCGGCTAAAGTTTCTTCGTATTCCCCTTGCAGAGAGTCGCTATGTCACGTTACTGAGTGGCTATGCACCAACTCTGCCATCTGATAGTCAGGACAAAGACCACTTCTATCAGACATTAGATCAGGCACTGACTAAAACACCCAAGCAAGACAAAGTCATCCTAATGGTTTATCTTAATGCAAGAGTAACGAGGAATGAAAAGAAACCTGGAATCGGGTGATCGAGAAGCAATGGCATCAGACTTCTTTCTCTGTGTACTGAGCACGATGTCACTATTACCAACACTCTATCCCAACAGAAGAGTAAACACAAGACCTCATGGATGCATCCCAGATCCAAACACTGGCATATTATTTGCAACATCATGGTCAGGTAGGTAGACCTCAAAGATGTTCTGCTCACCTGTTCAATAAGAAGAGCTGAGTGTTGAACAAACCATCGCATGATAATAATAATAAAGGGCAAATTGTATGTGCGCCTCTTACGGCGCTCAAGAGCAACAAAGTTCACTAAGCTCAATTACTGCAAACTTGACAGTTCTGATATGTATAAGAACTTTCGTAATTCTCTAGCTGCCAAACTGAAAGCTTCGGAGACATTCATCGCCTCGGGAGCCGGCATGGATGACAAATAGTCCTCCTTAAGTTACACATTCTATGATGCTGCTGCCGAAACCATCGAAATCAAAACAAAAGACATTAATACTGGTTCTATGAGAACTCTAACACAATCGGCAAGCTCTTTGGAGTGAGGCTCAATCCACCCTTCGTACCTTGAAGAATGAATGGTGGATTGCAAAAGCTCAAAAACATCCAGACAGAGATGGTATGCATAATTTCTGTGATGCAATTAAGTCACTTTATAGCACCAAGGATTGTTCTATTGCACTAAACAAGTCATCAGACGGCACATCTCTACTGAAAGAGCAATCATCAAGAGTAGGGCGCTGTGGAAAACATTTCAAACAACACCTAAATCAACCTAAAACAGTGGATCTGGTAGTCATAGAGGAATTTTGTGAAATACCCATCATCCACCACCTTGACAAGCCACCGACCTTTGTTGAAGTTAGTGCTGTCAACAACGCATTGAAAACAGGAGATCTCCTGGAACGGACAACATTCCAGCAGAGAACTTGAAGAAGGGTGGTTACCTCTGCACAAGAACGCACCATCACTACATCACAAAGCCGCGGAACTAGGAGTATATAGCTCAGCATTAGAAGGATGTTAACATCGTCACCATATACAAAAACAAGGGAGACAAATCTGTTTGTTCTAAAAGTAGGAGTATAGCACCCTTGCCCAATGCTATGCTCAAATGACTTCTATACAATATCAGAAAACATTATACCAGAGTACAGTGCGGCTTCCGCAGGGATCGAGGCACAGTCGACATAATCTTCGTTACAAGGCAACTTCAGGAGAAATGCAGGGTGAAACATTAGGACCTGTTCATTGCATGTGTGGGCCTGTCAAAAGCTTTTGACACTGTAAACAGGGAACTTCTGTGAAATGTTCTCAGAATGTTTGGCTGCCCACCAACATTCGTGAGTCTCCTCCACCAGATCGACACAGGGATGATGGCTCGAGTTGTTGTTGGATAGTAGAAATCTGAGTCCTTCAGTGTAGACACGGGCGTTAAGCAAGGCTGAGTGCTGGCTCTTGTACTATTTAATATTTTCCTCATCTGTGGGGCCATACTATTACGCAGAAGGATGAAAAGGGAGGCGGGAGTCACTATTAATTCAACGCTTTCAATATCAGAAGGCTGCAGGCCACCACCAAGCTCAGATCTGAACATATCATTGAGCTACAGTATGCTAACGATTGTGCTCTGGTAGCTCACATTCTGGATGCCCCGTTGGCCATTATCTCGGCAGTCGTTACAGCTTTTGAATGAATGGGCTCGTCAATTAATGTCCAGAAAACTGAGGTTATCTGTCAATGGCACTGTGCTGCCCTCTCTCCTCCTCACTTTCTCAGTACAACAGCAACAACTAGCCACACCCACCCAATTCAAATACTTAGATAGTATAATTCCCAATGATTGCACACTGGACGAGGAGATTCTAAACGGCCTCAAACAGTATCTATCAATTGCAGTATATTTATGTTTACCGATTACAGTAGGGTGTTTTTAAATCTCTTAGCTGTTAATTTATAGTCTATTCATATTCTCTGGTTAAATTACCCATCAAATCATAGAATCGATATGAAATATTTTTCTGTGTTAGACATTATTAGAAGCCTGACTGTAAAGATTCTAAGTGACTGACGAATTCTCAATGGGACAGAGTGCAGTGGCCATTAAAAGTTCAATTTAAAGCAGATAGATATTTATACTTAAGAGAGAAGGAAGTGCAAACTCAGTATGGTGTAATTGGTAACAGGTTCTCCTGGCAAGTGATCCTTCCATTTATAGACTTACATGTTCTCTCTCGTGATTATAACCCCGAAAAATGCTGTTCTATGTCGCTCGTATATGCTCCCTCCATTAAATATGTCAATACTAACTTAACTATTGTTTTTCATGTGGAGGTATTTCTTTCAAGAATTTATTCTCTAAGATATGCTAATATTCTACGCCTACTCGTGTTCAATATTGAGCATCTACTTAGTGGTTCTCTCAACGCTACATCGGCAAATAAAGTGAAGTCCGTTCTTCACTGAGAAAGTCTAATAAGACCGAATCATGTTCGGAGTTGTCCCCTGTACTTGCTGGAATAATTAGAATAATATTTGTCATTGAGCTAATATTGTCGTATCCTCACATAATATTTCTAATTAGTTTTTCAATGCTCTCTGCATAAAATATGTTAACACTAACTTAACTATGTTAAAATATTGGTTCCTTTTGACTAAGCACAAAGTTCTTTTGTAAAGAAATATATAAAGTTGGAGAAAGACATGGTACTTGTGATGATCATGCGTTTCTGAGATGTCATTGGCGACATCAATGACGGCAAATGTCATCTACGACCTGACGAGTGTCTTAACTCTTGCTCTTCGGTTCTCATCATATCTTTGTAAAAATATTAATTTTTTTTTATATTGCTTAGTCGAAGGAGGAAGAGCAGCGCCCATGACCTCTTGCCGGGATTCCGTGACTGATGGAGGGGATGAAAATGTTACGACTCATAAGTTGCTGTAGTAAAAAGTAGCGTATCAAGATATCAAGTTTTCTTCAGACTGGAGACTTGGTGTGAATGCTTGCAACAGAGTGGACTCCACATAAAGTTATCAAAGAGTCAGGTGGTGGCGTTAAACAGGACGACGGATTAAGTCTGCCACTCATCTCTATAGACCGAACTAGGAGGAAACTACCCACAGTCGGATTAGAACACGTACACTGAGACTATGCATAAAGGTTCTATATTTTTAAGGAAAGAGCACCAGTGACGTAACTAAAACGAACTTGCGAGAAGTGGTGTTCGGATATGGGTCGCAATCTGATTCACTCGATACTTAACTCTTTCTCTACGGTGCCTGTCATGTCTGGTGCTTAATTTATCCACCTTGAGGGTATTAAAGACATATTCGATCATAATGGAGCGGAATGTGAAGCCACAAAGTAAAGGCACTAAATTCTTTATGGCACTTAATCTGACGTTCTACCATTTCTGCTAAGTCTCTGTCTTACCACCGAATGTTCTACTACAAGCCACAGACCAAAAGTTTTACATATAGGGATATCATGAAATAAATTGATTTCAGTATAATTTAAAGTCGGAACGTAGAAGGATAGGGCTAAATACTGCAAGACATGTAACCCGGCGCTATACCGTTTCTGTAGACACATGTTTTATTTAAATTGAATGTACGTGCTTCTTCTACACTTTCTTTTCAATTTTCTCTTTCACCATCTCATTTCTCCCTTCCTCCTTTTTCTTCGTAGCTATGGTTTCGATGGTTTAGACATGGACTGGGAATTCCCTGGAGTCAGAGGAAGTATACCAAGTGACAAACACTCTTTCACAATCATGCTTAAGGTAAGTAGATATGAAGAAGACAGAAGAGATTTCCTTTGAAATCTTATCATAAGCACCACCACCACCACCTACATCCACCGCTGTCAATAACAACACCGATAGCACTAACAACACAAACACCACCCCTGCCACCATCCACTCTCACTCACTACAACACAACCAGCACTAATAACACCACCACCACCACCGGCCTCCATCCATTCTCACTAACAACAACAACACCACTAGTAGTCGATTTTTCAGTTCGTCACCCTATAATAATAATAATATATAATTAATAGGCCAGACAAAATATTGTAGCGGGTGGGTTATGGCCCGTGAGCCATAGTTTATTGACGCTGGTCTAGATAAATAAATTTAAAAAATACATAAGCAAGTCCAGCAGCAGCAGCATCAATAACCTCGACCTGCTAGAAATAGCAGCCAAATCTCCCTCAAATCACACCGAACAATTTGAAAAAGAAGGACATATTAGACAATGTATTCCTTGGTGCACAGTGCCTATGAAAACGACAGAATGTTTACAGCTGGAATGCCTTTGGTGATAGGTCTCTTCAGCCAGGGTTGACCTGGGGCTAGGCAACATCAACTACATACTGAACAATAGAGAAAATGCATCATGCACAGATTGGCACGTCACACTTCATACGATAAAGCACTGCACGTCGGAGTGAGAAGAGAGTCTTCAACAAAACGCAGATGTGGTATATCTGGAGCACCGGATTTCTGCATAATAATAATTATTTCTAATATTGGCACAATGCCAGAAAATTAGGGGAGGGGTAAGTCGATTAAATCTACCCCAGCACTTGACTGGTACTTTGTTTATCGGCCTCAGATGGATGAAAGGCAAAGTTGGTCTCGGCGGGGTTTGAACTCAAGGCGTAGCGAGCCGGAACGAATACTGCAAGGCATTCTGTCCGATGCGCTCACGACACTGCCAATTCGCCACCCTTTTCTGCATAATTATAATAACATTAAAAATATTGTCCTTAGTGGTTGGAGCAGGGCTGATTGGGGCCACACAGAAACTGTAGTAACAAGAAAACAACACCACACTACCATCACTACGACGATGGAGTCTCTACATAGTCATACGGTCTGCTGGAAATAGCAGCTAAATCTTCCTCAAATCACACCCTACTGTTTTACAAAAAGTAAGAATATGTATTCTGATATATATACTGATATTCAAAAAGACGGGATAGTCACGCCTGGAGCGCCTATGATCACAGATCTGCTCAAACCTGGAGGTAAATAACAACAATAACCACATCACCAACACCGCCATTACTCCCAACGACAACACCACCACCAAAATCTTCAACCAGATCACCAAAAATATACCAACACCACCATCAATACTAACAGCAACACCACCATCACTACCAATACCAACACCGCCATCAATACCAACACCAACACCACCAACACTACCAAAACCATCACCGCCATCAATACCAACACCAACACCACCATCACTACAAACACCAACACCACCATCACTACCAATACCAACACCACCATCACTACTAACACCAACACCACCATTACTCCCAACGACAACACCACCACCAAAATCTTCAACCAGATCACCAAAAATATACCAACACCACCATCACTACTAACACTAACGCCGCCATCACAACCAACACCAACACCACCATCACTACAAACACCAACACCACCATCACTACCAATACCAATACCAACACCACCATCACTACTAACACCAACACCACTACCAAAACCATCACCGCCATCAATACCAACACCAACACCACCATCACTACCAAAACCATCACCGCCATCACTACCAACACCACTATCACTTTTAACACCAACACCACCATCACTATTAAAACCAACACCGCCATCACTACCAACACCAACATCACCATCACTACCAACACCAACACCAACATCACCATCACTACCAATACCAACACCACCATCACTATTAACACCAACACCGCCATCACTACCAGCACCAACACCACCATCACTACCAACACCAACACCAACTTCACTACCAAAACCAACACCGATACCGCCATCACTACCAACACCAACACCAACACCAACACCGCCATCACTACCAACACCAACACCGACACCACCATCACCGACACCACCATCACTACCAACACCGACACCGCCATCACTACCAACACCAACACCACTACCAACACCAACACCAACACCACCATCACTACCAACACCAATACCAACACCGCCATCACTACCAACACCAACACCAACACCACCATCACTACCAACACCGACACCACCATCACTACCAACACTGACACCGCCATCACTACCAACACCAACACCACTACCAACACCGACACCATCATCACTACCAACACCAACACCACCATCACTACCAACACCAACACCGCCATCACTACAAACACCAACACCGCCATCACTACCAACACCACCATCACTACCAACACCAACACCAACATCAATACTAACACCAACACCACCATCACTACCAACACCAACACCACCATCACTACCAAAACCAACACCACCATCACTACCAACACCGCCATCACTATCAACACCAACACAACCATCACTACCAACACCAACACCACCATCACTACTAACACTACCAACACCAACGCCACCATCACTACCAACACCAACACCAACATCAATACCAACACCACCACCACCACCA
>JAOPJM010001463.1:9107811-9119148 GCA_027124095.1 Muusoctopus leioderma | reverse complement strand
GTGTGTGTGTGTGTGTGTGTGTGTGTGTATATATGTGTGTGTGTGTGTGTGTGTGTGTATTTTCTGTGTTTGTTGTATGAATGTGTTACAAAGTTCAACACCCATGTGACATAGCAGTCCGCTGACCATAACCTAGCCGGTTGTACATTTGTATTTCCAAAGGCGGGCGAGATGTGTGCAATTTAAAAAATATACTGCTGATGAGGCTTTGTCCTGAAAATGTTCTTTACAATACTTTTGGATATTCTAAAATTAAGGTTGTCGCCGAAATCGCCGGTCCAGGTAACTAATTAGGCCTTTATTTTATGTATTTTGTGGCGTGTGCTCTTTCACCGCATTTTAGATCTGTTTCTTAACTTTTCAACTTGAACTGAATTTTGGCACTATAATATTCCATTAATATACTGGTTATCATTCAGTGTTGAAATATCGTGGACTATTTTTCGCGCCATCGATATATGCATAAATTCCCATAGTATATACTCCAGCAATTAGATATTTTTGTAATTCTCGTTGAGTTCTCCGAGGTACCCTGTCCTTAGAGAATTGTAGTATAAATAACCAAAACTAAATTTGCTCTGTTCGTACTGCTACAAACGTTAACACCCACAACGCATAGCAGTCCCTTGGTCATAACTTGGTTGTATATCTGTCTTTGCAAAGGCTGCAGCGACTAGTACAATTAAAAAATAAAAATGCTAATGGCGCTTCGTCCAGAAAAAAAAAATACTTTTAGATATTCTAAAATTAAGTGTGTCACCGAAACCAACGTTTCAGGTAACTAATTAGGCCTCTATTTAATGCATTTTGCGACGTGGGTTTTTTTCCGAATTTTTAATGTTTCCTTATTTTTCAAGTTGAACTGAATGTTGCTACTCTAATATTCCATTAATGTACTGGTTAACTCGTTATTATTGAGTGGTGAAAAGCCACCTCTGACAAAATAACGTGGACTGTTTTTCGCGCCACCGATATATGTATACATTTCTATATGTGTATACTCCTCCAATTTGATATTTTTGTAATTCTAGTTGAGTTCTCCGAGGTACCTTTTCCTTAAAGAATTGTACGATAAATAACTAATTAATCCCATATTTCATGTATTTTGTGGTGTGGGTTCTTTCCCCGCATTTTAACACCTGTTTCTTAGCTTTTCAAGTTGAACTGAATGTTGCCACTCTAATATTCCATGAATGTGTAAAAGTCTGATTCGCTGATGATGTCCATCTGTCACCTTGCCTGCTAATAAAGCTAAGATTTCCCCCTAGTAAAAATGCAATCCTCTGTGAAATTACCTCCCTTTACCTTTGAGAGTCACTAACAATTAAGTCTAGGTTTTTTGATTTCTTTTTCCAACTATTGCATTTGTTTATCTAAATGTCATCCCACGTAGGCAACACATGTCCGTACCAGCACAGTATTTTCTCTTGGTTACTGCTTCTGATTTCCTTATACCCTGTTTTCCTTTCAGCTCATTTGTGCTCCGTCGTTCACGCATACTAACATTACACATCCAGCGGTGCATGCTCACTTCATTTCTTTCCAGCTCTTGCACATCCTCCGCATTCAGTGCCTATATTTCGCTATCATGCAACATCCCACTTCATACACAAGCATCATACAATTTGCCTCTCATTCGGATAAACAATCTCTTTGTTGCTGATTTAGTCACCTAGGTAACAAAAGCTATCAACTACTTCCAGGAAGCCCTTCGAGCATTTAAAAGAATTTATTTTATATGTGCTCTTACTGCTAATTACTCCTGTAAGCCTACCTGTGAACCGATTGTTTATATTTAATTACATCATATAGCATTCTTACTTACTTCTTATCTGCATATCGAGCATGGCCACTTCCCAGATGGCAGTAGAGTCTTGTCTTTTCTTCCTTTTGTCGTTACTAGGTTTACATTAAGAACTCTCGATTCTACGTTTTTCTTCCATATTTGAAATTTCTTCTCTAATTCCTAGAGAGATTCAGCTATGGCAACTAGGTATTTGCAGAAAAAGAGTAGGGAGGAATTCTGTAATGTAAACTGTGGGTGCACAAGTGATGCAGTGGTATCACAGGAAGGCTTACAGATGCGCAAGAGTAATTAGCAATACGATTGCTCGGAAAGCTCTCTGGAAGTAGTTGGTAGCTCCGTTATCTAGGTTACCAAATTAGCAGTGGATGAGGGTGTTCCGAAAGCACAGTAGCCAGAGTATGAACAGGGTAGAAAAGGTTTTACATCTGCTGGCAACAAAGGGATTCTTTCTCTGAGTGTAGGGCAGATTTTATGATTGTTGTTTATGAAGTGCGATGTTGCATGGTAGCAAAACATGGGCATTGCATGTGGAAAATGTGCGAAGGCTGGAAAGAAATGAAGCCAACATGTTCCGCTGGGTGCGTAATGTTAGTGTGCCAGAACGACAGAGCATAAATGAACTGCGAAAACGACTGAGTATAAGAGGAGTCAGATGTAGTATGCAAGGGAGAAGACTGCACTGGGATGGACATATGATGCGTGTGGAGGATGGCAGTTGGGTGAAGACGCGCTAAGTGACCCAAGTGAAGGATCATGTGGAAAAAACCCAAAGAAGACATGGGAAGAAGTCTTAAAGCTGATCAGAAGAGACTGAACCTCATGAAACAGATGACAAAGGACCGCAACAACGACGAGACGCTGTGCTAGAGAAAACCCTTTCAATGCATGCAAGCATAGAAAAGTGGAAGTAAAATGACACTGATGCTGATGATGCTGATGCTGCTGCTGATGATGATATAAAAGAGGGGTCAGCCGGACTAGTTTCAATCCTGTGTTGGGATTTCATTAGTGTTTGAGTACCTTTTTTATCCGTCCACAGTGACACTGCTTATAAACACACTAAGGACTTAAGTTAATTGGATAGACCGATTAGCTGCTAAGAATATGCTATAATATTGGGCTATTAGAGTGGGTTATTTTGACTGAATCCATCGATTCAGAATTTTGGGATTGGTCAGGAGTAGTAAGGATTAGAGATTTACTTTCGTTTTAATGAGGCACACAATTGTGGAGGTTTGATGAGACAAGCGTGTAAAAAGGAGTTCAACAAAAACAATAGTTAAGAAGAAAATAAAACCAATCAAAATCCCCAATAGGGGGGACAGCAACCTAGGGCTAACCAAGGAAAACACCACAAGAAAAAACTTCGATCGCCCTGAAACACCAAGAGCAAGTACCTTCTCCAATTTTAGTTCTTTGACCTACAGGTGTACACTTAGAGTGGTCCCACCCACTCTTGCCATTTTCGAGACTTTCACCCACCTTTCAATAAACTCACTTGCCGACAGCACCTCCCACTCCACCCTCACTTTCCTTTTCAAGTGAAACTTGAAAAAGTCGATGAGGGATCTTCCAAAGAGGAACGTGTCTGTCCTCAGACCTATTAATCGCGTCCACCACACAACCTCTTTTGCTATGGCCACAAGAAAGAGTAAACTAACTTCCATATCTGGTTAAGGAGGGCGGCGGAGCAATCACCACGATAGACTCGGCCGATAGCCGAATCCGTCCTACACGCGACAGCAGCTGTTCGACATAACTCCACAAGTCAGTAATACCGGGATACTGAACAAGTGCGTCGAAAACGGTTTCGTCGCTCTGCGCGCATCTCGGTCAGGTCCGTCTGACGGCACTTCCTGTGGCTGTAGAGTTTATCTCGAACCGGTAGCGTCCCCCTGTAGCACTGCCAAGCCAATGATTTCTGGAAAGTCGTCGCTCTTCCTCACCTCTAACATTCTATAGATCGCAAGAGTGGAACTTCCATCGGTCCTATTTCCCGACTGGTAGATGGCGATGAGCACCTGACGACACTCCAGATGCCAGTAGCTCAATCTCGGTCTCTGCTTTACCCAAGACTGCAGCTCCGCCAAGGAGACGAGCTGCGAAAAGATGTGTCGCACAAACGGTGACCATACCTGCTCACCGTACAAGAATCTCTTCAAGCAGCACAGCCTCAATGCGTGTCTGCGCATTAGCAGCCATGGCATGCCTAGCCTCCCATGCAGCAGATGGACCGCGTGGTCATCGGAGCGCCTCCCTTCCACAAGAAGCCGAAGAGTAGACGCTCCAATCTGGTCAAATGGAAACTGGGGCAAGGCACAATGGTCAGGCAGTAGTATATAATAGAGGTGATGTAGGCATTCGACACCTCTGCTCAACCTTTCAGGAATAGCTTCCTCTCGGCCCACTACTGGGTAAGACTGGCCACCCTGCTCGTTACCGCATCCAAGTTTCGGTCCACCTGGAGGTCGGAGCCGAACCAGACCACGAGAAATTTAACCGGCCCGTATGTCCAGCGCCCCACGACGCCGTCCGATGGCATGGACTTGCCTCTCCATGTGTCAAGCTGCAAGCCCACTGATTTGTCCGGATTGCTTTTTGCTCCTGCAACCACCTCGTATTTCTTCAGAATGGTGCCGACCGCCTCCACTTCGGTGGCGTCCGACACCATGACGGTGACATTAACCGCATACGCCGACACTGCCATTCCGCATTGTCCTAGTTAGAAAGGGATGCCCCTCAACACCTCCAGCTTCTGCAGCAGTGGCTCATGAGCCAGCACGAACAGAAGAGACGAGAGGGGTCACCCCTGATGGACAGAGCGTGCGATGCTAAACGGTTCCGGGAGGTGGCTGTTTACTCTGACCACCGAGCAGATGCCGCTGTATATTGCAGCTATCCAGTCCCTGAAAACGGGCCCGAAACTGTCCGCTTTCAGGATGGCTGCCAAATTACGATGGTCGACCCTATCAAAAGCTTTCAATCGATTAAAATTAATCAGGGCCCCACCAAAGCCAGGTTTATTCCCTACACTCTCTATGATGTATCGCATAAGGTGGAGGTTGTCGTGGATGGATCAATTCGGGATCGCGCACGTTGGGCTTCCCCGACCAAGCCACAGACGACAAGCGCCAACCACGTCGCTAGCACCTTGGCCAAAATCTTAAACTCTGCATTCAGGAGAGTTATGGGCCGAGAATTACCTATGACGTCCTCCCTGTCGGCATCCTTTCTTAGCAGCGCTACCACATCCCGACTCACAGAACTGGGAATTCTCCCATTCTGCTGCCACTTGCGGTAGACGTCTACCAAAAGGTCGCCAAACAAGTCTGGTATGTAAGCGTAAAGCTAGCAGGGCAGACCATCTAGACCTGGCAATTTACCCCTAGCGCAGCCGCTCATCGCTTCCCGTATTTCAGCGGCTGTTATCGGCCCTTCGTAGCATTTCACATCCCCTGCCGAGATTCGCGACAGGCCGTCGAGGTAGGGAGTAAAGTCTACTGCCGTATCCTCGGACCCACTGTCGACCACCCTGAACGAAATGCGGCTGAAAAGACGTACACATCTGCTCGGAACAGAATAGCACACGCCCGTCCCGGCCTGTCAAAGATAGGATCGTGGCCGTGTTTCCACGTCGCGCCTCCACCACTCGGGCTCATCGGACAGCTTTCGTTCCCTCGTGTTTTAGCGCACGAGCTCTAGCTCTGACATTGCAACCTTCGTGTTTCGCGTTGAAGAAATGGTCGAATGCCATTATTGCTGCTAGGACGTCAGTTGTGATGCCTTTACCAATTTCCTCTTCTAGTTGGCTAACTAACTCTCCTTTCAATCTATTTCTCTCTATCGCTAGCTTTTCACTAAATGCTATCGATTCTAATCTAATTTCCCTCTTCAGGTCCACCCACCACCGGTTGTTGACAAATGCTCACGTCAACTTCCGCCTAACTAATTCATTAATCCGGTCACAGTAGTCTTTGCGCGCCGGTAAGGACGCGTTCAGCTTCCAGTAACCGGGTCCCTGTTTATGGGTCCTATCTAGGTCGACCGTGCAGATCACAAATTTGTGATCCGTGTAGTCTTCCAGTTTAAACTGTGGACATCCTACACTAAGTCTATCCGCTGGCCTAACAAAAACTCTGACTAGATAAGATCTGGATGCTCCGCTGTGGTTACTCCATGTCCACACTGGCACATCCTGGAAATCCAGTCGGTACCTGTCAGACAGATGGAAATGTCTGAGCAGGTATTCGATGCTTTCGCACTCCATCCTCCTATGCATTATCCCAACACAGTCGTATCATGCGCCTAAAATGCAATTCTAATCCCCCCTATTACTAAAGAGTGGGACGTTCCAAGAAAGCTTCTAGATGCTTGAAGAAGTCTGGCCGTCCTGCTCGAGTCGGGGCATAGACGGCCACTAGTCCGAAGGTGCTGCTTTCATTGGTCCTCACGTCCAGGACCACCGACTTACCGTCCGGGTCCAGGAAGATTTCCCCTCCTCGAGGTTCCAGGATTTCCGAAACAACACTGCCTCCCCACCACCCGATCCTGACAAACCCCAAGATGAGAACACCCCGTAGTCGTCGAAAACGAGCGTGAGGGCGTGCACCCCGGAAATCATTGTCTCACTAATGGCTACCACATATATGTGTAGTGACCTGAGGTCGTTGAGTAATTGACCTTGCTTCGAAGCCGAACCCAGGCCACGAACATTTACGCATCCTATTCTAAGTGTAGCCATATTGGTCAAAGAAAAGTAAATGGATAAGGTCACTCACATTGGTCCTCCTCGAGAAGGCCAGTTGATCCGGTCTGCTCGCTTGTTGCTTGTTGTTGGTTGACTGTTGAAAGGCCCCTCCATGACCGTTCTATTAGGATATATCCTAAAGTCACCAACGTCATTGGGATATTTAGATTTAATATCCCTGTATGTATTAGAGTTAGTTTTTATGAGTTTTCTATCCGGGGCTGTTTTGTGGAAAAATTCACAAAAGCCCTCTCCATTTGTGTAGATGTTTTTATTGACTCTCACCCCCTCCATCAATTCGACGTTGCCCATTTTAACAACAGTGAAGTTGATGAAGGTGGTTTGAACCTTTGTGCCTGTCCGTAAATTTGTTTGGTCCTGTATTACTTTTTGTTTTTGTTCTTTCTTTTGTGATTGTGGTTGTGTTTGTGGTTGTGAATTTTCCTGTTGTTGTTGAGATGGTTGCGTGTTTGACTTTTGTTGTTGTGGTTGTGGTCTGAAATTTTGTTGTTTTCGTTGTTGTTTTACTGGTGTGTGCATGTTTTGCGGGGTTTCAGCCATTTTGACCACTTTTCTGTTTTTTAAGGCTGTGGTCCTTTCGCTTTTTCTTCTTCGACCCTCTGTTAACCGTGTGCCACTCACCTTGCTTCTCTTTTCTATTAGCCCCCACCACACTAAATAATTTATTTGTTAAATAATTATTTATAATCAATAGGTCATGTAAGATAGCCAACATATGCAAAGTATCTAAATTAACTGTTTAAAATCATCTGCACAAATTGTCTTCTGTTTAAGTTAAATGTAAAATAGCGGATTTAAAAAATGGGTCTGATAAATTGTCACTCCCTCAAGTCCAGGGTGGCCGTTTTATTTTTTTTTTAAATTCTATTAATAAAGGGAAATAATCGATTCGTTCTTCGTACAATGACCAGTTGTCGAGTAATCGCTGTCCACGCACGCGCATGAAAATTTCTCCAATTGCCGTTAGATGCTTAAATTCTTCTATTTCCCTAAATTGTACATTAACTATATTTGGTAAAAAATATTTCTACTAAGCCCGAATAACATTAATGAGTTACAGTAGCCACTTATATATATATAGTAAAAGCAAAAAAATAGAATTTAAAAAAATGTTTTTGTGACATTGCGATAGGAAAACGTTTTAAATGCGGAATGTAATAATTGCAAGTGATAAAAGTTATAAAAAATGAAGTGCAGTGATTCATTCTGGAGTGTAAAGATGTAGGAAGGCATTAACTGAACGTATGCGGGTGTGTTTAGGTTATTAAATTATTTAAGGTATTTAGTGTGTCGATTTCATGAATTAGCCAAGTTCTAATTTATGAGAAAGTTTGTATACTAGATTAGTAAAGAAAATGTATTTTCTTTGATTAGGTTGCTCATTTTCCTTTTTGCTGTTTAACAGTCAAGCCGGCCCCGATCGAACTGACCTCTGACCAAATGCGCCTCAGCCACGATCACCACATCATTTATTCGGACATAGTGCACCTAGGATCACATTATTTAATGTGGCTTTCTTTTTTAAGACTTTAAGGGAAATTTGGTTGCTATTTCTAGCAGGTTGAGCAACCGTATTGAGCTTCTCTCATTGGCTTGTCTCTGATTGGGTGTTTACAGTCACTGCTAGTACTTCCGAGTATTCTATCTAGTATTAAAAAGCTAAGAGTGATGTTCTATAATGTATCTTTCCCTAGACAGAAGTTAAAGAAACAATTCTGAACAGAAAATACAGTCGTTTCATAAGTACAACTCTTTAAAGACCTTGGTCATTATGATTTGTCGTTTACAAAGTTTTTGTGACCAATCCTATATAATTTGAACAAAAATTAATTGCTTTTCTTTGAACTGATTAAATCGAAAAAACAACAAAAAAAAGTTGTTTTTTTTTAGAAGGAAAAGACTAGAGGTAATCTTCAGATTCAGAATAGATGGATAATGTAAATACTCCAGATATCGACCCCCTCCTCTGTAGATAACGGATCTTTGACATAGTATTCAATCGTACTCGCTCACGGTGAGTAGCAGCGTAACATTTTGAACTCTTATGTTCGATGTAAAGAGGTTTTTTTTTAATGCTGGTAATTAAGTTGCCTTGAGAAAGAAACAAATAAAGCCCTATTGAATTACATTTGTGTTCTGTGTTAGTGGTGGGGACCAAACTGTCTACTCTTCGAGTATCAGTCATATTTTCTATCAACTGAACTACTTGAGGTCGTTCATTAAATGAGGAATAACGAAGGATGTATTTGGAGTGACTGATGAGAAAAATACTTAAATAACAAAAGAGAAACATTTAATAAATATAACTCGCGGAATATAATTAGTGATTTCTGATTTTCCAAGCGTTTTTCCAGATATTTGATAGACAAACTGTTGAATGAAATCGAAAAAATATGCCAAGAGGTACAGATATGTGTGTAAGTATTGCCCAGGCCATGTGTCCATAAAAATCCGTTTGGATGGGATTATGTTCGGCACGCTGTGTTTCGAATGTATTGATGCCCCAAAGGGACAAATTACATAAGATGAGAAATGTGACCAGCTCTCGTCCTGGCTTTTGACGTTCTTGAGCTTGGGTATAGGCTTGCATTTCAGCACCAACTACCATAAATACAGTTTGAACTATGGACTGAATAATCATCATGAGATTCGATGCAATTGACAACGTATTCGTTATTCCACTTTCCTGGTGGAAAATGGCTGCAATGATTCCGAAAAGGCAAAAAATGAACACACCAGTCAGTGATATCAATATAAGGACGTTTTCAAGAACGGATGCTTGGCCAGGCTTGAAGGCAAGACCACGCATGCGCCATGCGGCTGTTAGGGTTGCAATTAAACCCAACAAGTATATGAATATTTCAGAGAGATGAACCAAAGCCAAGGCAGTTATTGTCATATTTTCTTTGTGGACTAAAACATAGAAAGCTACCATAGTTATAACGGCACCCACGAATAGAAGAATGCCAACAAAAAGGCCTCGACTCGAACCCCCACAGTCGACACTCAAACGATATGAGCGAGATTCCTGAGATTCATCATCGGCATCTTGTCCGTTGGATTTCGTGAAAATTGGTTTTGGCCCTCGACCGACTTGTTGCCAGAGTACAAACATTATACCTGAAATCAGAAACAGATATTTCTTATACTCAGTGATATGTCATACGAATTAATAAATCTTTGGTTAAATTATTTGGTTTATAAACTATATTTGAAACAATTATTGGCACAAGGCCACACATTTAGGGAAGGGGTAAGTCGATTAAATCG
This sequence comes from Muusoctopus leioderma, assembly GCA_027124095.1. Classification (NCBI taxonomy): domain Eukaryota; kingdom Metazoa; phylum Mollusca; class Cephalopoda; order Octopoda; family Octopodidae; genus Muusoctopus; species Muusoctopus leioderma. Next base: position 9,109,303 of record JAOPJM010001463.1, on the reverse strand, counting down.
ACCTCAGTACTTGACTGGTACTTTGTTTATCGACCCCAGATGGATGAATGGCAAAGTTGGCCTCTGCGGGGTTTGAACTCAGAGCATAGCGGGCCGGAACGAATACTGCAAGGCATTCTGTCCGACGCGCTAACGATTCAGCCAATCCACCACCCTCGTCTTGTTTTGAAATTGATTCTAATATACGAAACATATCAGCCATCAAATAAACTAAAGAATGTCTCGAGCCAACAAGAGCGTCTCTACGTAGTCGCTCGAACTTCTAGAAATAGCGGTCAAATTCCTCTCAAATCACACCTTACTATCTTAAAAAAGGAGGACACATTGACAGTCCTTGATATATTGTATGGAAATAAGATGGGATGGTAATGGTTAGAACGATTGCATCATAGGTTTGCTTTATCAAAGCTGAGCTGGGGCTCAACAAGAACAATAACAACTAAATGTAGAAAGTAATATTCCACACCAGCGGTGGACTTACATTTGTGAGGCGCTAAAGCTTAAACTGTTATGTGGGACCCGTTGCAACCTACGCCAATAAGGCAACTCATTAAAAAAAAGTTGCTTCTGGGGTCTCTTCGGGATTAGAGTCCCTGAAGCTTAAGCTTCGTTAGTTTGATAGTAGATTCGCCACTGTTCTACACTCTATTTCGTAGAGAATCAAGGTTAAATAAACTAAAATGGCTTCCTGTTCCCATTTCTACACATATTCTAAGCTGACATAGATACACCATAGCAAGACACACCAATGCCACGCACTTATCTTGGTGTATCGGTAAAGATTGAAGAAATTTACAACTGTTTTTTTCCGTAAAATTCAGAGTGGCGTTATAACTACTAACTTTTACATCTTTGAAAACTTTTAGTACTAAGCTGTTTGTATCCAGATAACAAGACTGTTTCATAGACTAGAATAAATCATTGGAAAGGGAGGGGGGTGAAATTGAATTAAATAGGTGTTTCATGAGAATACACGAACACACTCCCTCATTGATAAACAGTTACTATAAAAACAATAAGAATCCCCCCAAACAATGTGAGAGACCGTGAAAACACGAGTAAGATAGCTTTTGTTGTGTTGTTTAGCCCCAGCTCAGCCAAAACTGAGCGCATCTATGATCAAAGGCGTTTCAGTCGTGACCATCCCGTCTTTTTTTTTAAAGACAGTAGGAGGTGTTTCGAGGGAGGTTTGATTGCTATTTCTAGAGGCTCGCTCAATTGCTTGTGATAGTGATTGTAATTTGGATTTAAAAACCACACACACACACACACACACACACACGCACACGCACACACACACACACACATAAATGGATCCCCATCTGAATTTCAGACGATTAGTGTTCAGTTGTTCGATTAACTGAACTACCAACTCACTGAATTAGCGTGTAAGCGGCTGAGTATTCCACAGACTCGTGTACCCCTAACGTAATCAGCAGTCAGAATCAGCGTGACACACAGTGTGACAAGGCTGGACGTTTGAATTACAGGT
>JAOPJM010001463.1:9091042-9101684 GCA_027124095.1 Muusoctopus leioderma | reverse complement strand
TATATATATGTATATGTATATGTATATGTATATATATATGTATATGTATATATGTATATATATATGTATATGTATATATATATGTATATATATATGTATATGTGTGTGTATATATATATGTATGTGTTTACTTTAATAAGATTAGAGCCAAGGTGTAGTACGTACGGTTTCATGCTAGTTGTATATATTCACCAGCAATTATATACACTTTACCCGCCAGTATTGAGTACTCTTTCAGTTCGTTACCTCCTAATATATATATATTTATAATTGACCTTTTATTTACGTACGTATTCATTATGTATGTCTATATTGTCATTTTTTCCATGTTTACGTTGATAGTCTTTTTTATTTAAAAAAAAAATTATTTTTGTAATTGTTTTTTATAAGATTAAACATGATATTGTGTGTATTATCAGTATATTTGCTGCTCTGATTTCAAATGTTACAAATCGTGAAAAAGAAAAACAAAAAAAAAAATAACAAAATCCCAACCCAAGTGTCAAATATGTACTAGTAGATTCTGCTGTTAGTTCTTAAGATAAAACCAGACTCTAAAGCATTATTACATCATGTGAGAGAGATATGGAAAAGGTTTGTTTTGTGCTAGTTGTCAGAATGTTATGTTTTTCCTGTGACTCACAAGTGAGTGGTATGGTTGAAAAAGGTGTCTATTTAAAGCTTCGCTCACTAACTAGTATGTCCTACTACACATGCCAGATGCAGTCACTAAATCAGTCATTCTGCTTTTTACTTCTTCATCTCTATACTGCGGTAGGTCTTCCTGTTCCCCAATCAGGGTTGCCAATTTGGATAATTTTTATCTAGATCTAGGTTATTTTGGTAGTGTCTAGATATATAAAATTGTTATCTAGATAATGGATATAAGTCTAGATATGCCCCCCCCCCCAATAATAATGTTTCTAACATAGGCACAAGTACTTCACTGGTACTTATAATAATTCTTTCTAATATTGGCACAAGGCCAGAAATTTTAGGGGAGGGGTAAGTCGATTAAATCGATCCTAGTACTTGACTAATACTTTGTTTATTGACTGCAGATGGATAGCGGGGTTTGAACTCAAAGCGTAGTGAGCCGGAATGAATACTGCAAGGCATTCTGTCCGATGTGCTAACGATTCAGCCAATCCACCACCCTAAAGTACACTGGTATAATAATAATAATTGTTTCTAACTTAGGCACAAGGCCAAACCTCAGTAATTTACTGGTACTTTATCTTATAGACCCCGGAAGGATGAAAGGCAAAGTTGACCTCGGCAGGTTTTGAACTCAGTCAACCAGAACGAATGCTTTATTTTATAATAATAATAATAATTATCATTCCCCACTTCTCGTTCTAGTTTCGGCCTTTTTGTTATAATTCATATTATTTAAATTTTCTACTTATAATTCACATTAACAAAATGTAAATTATATCTAGATAATTTTTTAGATAAATGCCTAAAAAATCTAGATATTTCTAGATATATTTTGAAGTAATTCTAGATATATAGCTAACTGGACAACATGGGAGCCTCTACATAGGAAGGGGGTCACTTGACATGCTAGAAATAGCTGCCAAATCTCCCTTAAATTGCACCCTACCGTCTTATATAAGGACAGGAAAACATTAGATAATGTAATCCTGTATACCCCTAAAAAAGACGGGATAGTCATGGCCAGAGTGTTTTTGATCATAGGTCTGCTCGATCAGAGTTAACCCCGGGGTTAGACTACAAAAATGTGTTCTTGATGACAATTTGTGTTGTCCTAAATAGCATAATGTCCCTATTTACTGATCTCACAACCTTTCACTCTCCACAAGTATTATCCCTGTTACTGATGCAAATTCATGATGTTTTGATGTAAAGAAGTATACCCTATTTGCGAGAAGTAAGAGTCCACATTGGTCTGTTCAGTATTGAGGAGGTTGTCAAATAGGGGCTTTACTAGTTTGGTCACATTATTAAAGATGACCTATGAAAATGTTCAGTTTCTCAGTGGATGGCACTTCCCCTTGGGGAGCTGTCCAAAGAAATAATACTGGATAAGGAACACTAACAGTGACATGAACAGTTCCATCAATGCTAGTTGTTGTTGTTGTTGTTGTTTAACCCCAGGTCAGCTGTTATTGAGCAGACCTATAGCCACTGACATTTCACATTCCGGCCATAACCATCCTGCCATTTACTTTTACAGCAGTGTACCTAAGACCACATTATCCAATGGAAGTAGTGGAATATGGGATAGATTTGGCTGCTATTTCTAGTAGGTTCAGTTTCTATGTAGAGGCTCCCTCATTGGCTCATTGGTCCAGCTCACAAGTGAAAAGAATGGATTATTCAGATATAACCACAAAGATTTATTTCAATGATGTCGAACCTTTGTGTATGGAGGAACATGGAATGGAAAACATTGTTCTGCGAGATTAGATTAGAAAAACTGTTCTGTAGTCTTGACAACTCTTAATCAAAAAGATTACAAAATAATTCACCCTAAATTATAAGACATTCTAGGAGTTCTTTTTTCAATTTTTTTTAATGGTGGTTTGGTCTGGAGAAAAGGGCTGTACCCATGGCCTTTGCAGGTCCTCTGAGATAAGTGAGATTGATGTAATTAATGTTCGTCTTGAACAACTGCAAGTTGATGTTTGCAGAGAAGAAATTCCAGAAGGCTGATGTTCTGGGAAACGTGGTTAGCATGGAGCTGGGGTGGGCAATATGAGTAAGTTGGGTGGAATTGAGTGGAGGTGGCACGATATCAGCCATCTCCAAGGAGCAGAAGCCACTGTAGTAGCAGTAGAAGAGGCCAGGGGTTGGAATTGGTTGGTGAGCAGCTGCATGCCAATCAGTCAAGTGGCCTTTTTTGGTGTGGTTTAGGATGTCTATATGTAGTAGCAGCACCGTCCCAGATATGGGAGAGCAGTACTCCAATGTGGGTTTCACCTTAGCTGTCTGTAGGGTTACTAACTGTTGGGAGCTCTATTATTTTCTGTCCCTGAAGAAGGCCAGTCTTTGCTATGTTGAGGATGTGAGATCATTTGTGAGGATGAGGCCTGGCATTTGTAGTGACTTTGAGGGTTCTAGTTGTTCATGTTTAGGTTGGGTGGAGTATAAGATTTTCTTAATTGTAGTGATTGTGTTTTTTGTACTGTTGAAGGAGACAAAATTGACAGGACTCTATTGGAGAGTGTTCTCGAGGTCACTATTCATGTAGTCAGTGCAGGTTTAGCATGTGGATGACACTTGGGTGTGGAAGGCTAGGGAGGAGTGAAGGGTGGTATCATCTGCATAGGAGTGAGCATTGCTGGAGGTGGCAGCAAATAGGTTGTTGAGCTATAGGAAGAAGTGTGGGACACACAAGTGAACCTTGGGGCACACCAGAGTTGATAGTGTGGGCTATAGAGAGCTCCAACAGCATATACTGCAATGGTGTGATCTGGTAGGAAGCTTCTGATCCGAGAGATGGATTGAGTCCACAGACAGGCATTTTAGCCTGGAGATTTGTATGCCAGGTACAGTCGAATGCTTTGCTGATGTCAAGTGCAACATTGTTTTCACCAAATTTCTTGAGGGCATCAGATAGGTCTCCAGTAGATCTGGCTTTACGTAAGTCATACTGATGGTTATTAAGGAGGGATAAGGATTCAAGGTGTTGGAGAATGTAGATGTTTATGACTGTCTCCATCATCTTTCAAATGCTGGAAGTGAAAGTGATAGGTTGATAGTTAGTGGGGTTAGAGGGGTTGGCCTTTTTGGGAATGGGACACACTATAGTGTGGTTCAAAATATTGAGGTAGATCCTGGAGAGAGAGAGATTGAAGAGTTTGGCAAAGATAGGGGCTAGCTCTTGGCCACATTATTTGAGGGTAATATCGGGGCCAGTAGCCTTGGTTTGAAGTGACTGGAATTGTTTTCACTCTTGGAGTGTTTGTGTGCATGGTGGTAAGCCTGGTGGAGTGGGGAGGGATTGTCTTGGAGGTGTTTTACCTACTGTGTGGAGTTGGGTGCAAAGCGGGCAGCAAATATGGGGATTTCTCCTTCAAAGTACTGCCTACAGAGCCATCCTAGTTAAGAAGTGGCAGGAAGAGGGTTCCACAAAGTTTGTAGAGATCCTTTTGGCAAAGGACCAAAAGGTGTGCAGCTTGGGAGGTGGGACAGCTTGCAGCCTTTATGATGCATAGAGGCCTCCCTTGTGCTTTGGATGATGGTCTTACAGGAGTTGTAGTGTTGGGTAAAAGCTATCCAGTTTGTCAGGTTGGATGATTTGTTTTCCAAGTGATGTAGGTTGTATTCTTTGCCTGAATTGTGGGATTTGGGGTTTTGAGTTTTGGTTGTGTGTGGGATGAGGTGGGATGTGTCTAAGAGAATGATTTCAGCCCGCCCCCCACCATGTCATAAAGTCACCTGTGAAGTTTTCTTTTGGTGGGAGGGGGGAGGGAGGGGGCATTGCGAAGTATGTAGTTGTGTAATGGGTAGTTGAGATAAAGTAGTGTTCAAACAACCTGATAGGTGTAGGGATTGTGATGGTTTGGAAGTGAGAAAGAGATTAAGGGTGTTTAGAGTGTCTGTGTATCAGTCGGGGATGCCTGTCTGTAGGGGATGAAACTAATTGTTGTAAAGAGTAAAGAATTGGTAAAAATTTGTTTTCTTCACTAGCAGCTTCAGTGTGGGATGAGTGCGTGCAGGAGCAAAGAAGTATTGTGAATAGTGACATCATGAGGACAATGACTTCAGAGTGGGGGTGACATTTGAATTTATCTATTCCTTTTATTTTAAAATTTTAAACAAGAATTTTAATGTTCTTCTGGTTGAAAGATATTAATATATACACAAAACCTAGATTATTTAAAAACAAATGCATGTAGGTCAGCAGAGAATAAAACTGTCATATCAGCATGCAGTCCTGTATACTGATATCGTTTTGTATTATTTAGAAGCGATGACACAGGACCGTGGTCTGTGGAGTCATGTAGTGCTGAATAAGACCCGCCCACTTAGGCCATAAGGGCCTACTATCAAAATCACTTCTCACCACGACCTCTACACCATAAACGCATGGTGGCATTTTATCGAGCATAGACCTTAATGATGGGCAAATTTGTTTCTTAACACATCTGTTTAAAATTATGGAAACTCGTGAATCAAATGAATATTTATACATGTGTTGATATTTTAAGGGAGAAAAATAGAAAAAAAAAACATACATGCAGTTGTCAGATCTAAATAACTCTTCTTGTATAGGAACAAAAAAAGTTAAATTTCTTGTCTAGTGTGTAAAAGTAACCATTTTTCAGTGCTATAAAGTTTAAATGGATTAAACAATCAAGAGGTTAAATTGAGATAAATTTATACCATAAAGGGGAATTTATTGAAATAAAGATGAGTATATACCAGTAATTTAATCTTAAGTGGCAGGTGTGTTACTGCATATGTAATTGAGGTACACTTCTGTTGATAGAATGGAGTCTGAGAGAATTTTGATCTCGAGTGACTGATACCTACCTACCTGTATGTGGGAAGCTTTGCCAGAGAATCATATCAGACATGATTAAAAGCTGAATTGCTGTCAAGTACCACAAATTTATTTTTTTAAGTGACATCTAGAGCAGAAAAGCTATTGGTGTGGGAGGAAAGAGTACTCTCCAGCTGTTACATGAAGTTGTCATTTAATGAACTAAATGAGCTGAGAAAACCACTTGGGCAGCAAAAACAACAGCTGATATATTCTAGAAAGGTGACTGCAATGTTGTTATTGTTACTGTCGTTTATAGCCCCTGGTCAATCCTGATTGAGTTGACCTATGATCAAAAGCATTCTAGCCACATACATCCCATCTCTTTTGAGACAATATATCTAGGATTAATTTATATAATGTGTCCATGTGTATCTCAGTTTTTAGAATAAGTACATGTTGTCAGAAGCGACTAAAAGGGTTGGTGTCAGGAAGGGCATCCAACCGTGCCTCAAAAAGTCTCATCTAACTCATGCCAACATAGAAAAGTGGATGTAAAAACGATTATGTCCATTTTTAAAGATGGTAGTGTGTGATTTGACTGAGATTTGGCTGTTATTTCTAGAAGGTTGACCGACTACTAAGAGGCTCCCTTGTTGACTACAGTTTTGTGGACAAGTAATGTGAATGTGCAGAGTACATGAAGTGGAGGTAGACCAAGAAATACTTGGGTTAGAGAATTAGCTGTCCCATTTAAGATGATGCATGATTGAGACACTATATCCACTGAACCCATACTAACAAGAAAAAGGGTTATAATTGATGATGATGATGAAGATTATTAAATTATTTCTGTTTTTGCTCCCACCTCCCTCATATTTTCTGAAGCTGCCTGTAGCTAACCAGTGGCTGAACTCATGTACCTCAGTCTTGTGTTCTCAGGAAAAATCATTTACTCTATCCCTCTCCCTAAACACTGCTATCTGAGGAAGCTATGGTCTACTTAACTATTAGCTAGAAGAAAGCTACTGTATAGGTGACTGGCTATGTGGTTTAGAAGTTTGCTTCACAATCAGAAGATTCTGTGTTTGATCCCACTGTGCAGCAGATACTTCTGCAAGTTTCTTCTACCATAGTCTTGGCTTGACCCAAGACTCGTGAGTGAAATTGGATAGATGGAAATTGTGTGATGGACTGTACCTGTGATTCAAGGGCTCAGCCTTGTCACACACACTGTCATGCTGAGTCTGCCTAAGAATTATGTTAAGGGTACAAGTGTCTGTGAAATACTCAGCCACTTAAACTATAATACAATGAGGAAGTAGTTTCGTTGATTAAACAACTAGAACAACTTGTTTAGTCAAAATCAATGAGTCAACCATCAGAGTAATTATATATTTGTCTTACTTCATAATAAAAACTGCATGAACGGTCAAATTAATTGCTGAACGGAGAATGTGTTCACTCATCCTACCTGCAGAAAAATGGATACAACATCAGATGTTTTGTGTATCAGATTCAGCCAAACTAACTATTCAATTGTTCTAGCTGTCTTTATTTTGGGTATGTTATTCAAAGATTTAGCATTTAAGACATGTGTTCTCCAATTTAAAGATGTTAGAGAGAATGTTGAAGGAGATTTGGTTGTTACATTGAGCAGTAAGTAATTATGCAGAAGCACCTCTGAAAAGAAGAATGTAAAATAAAAATGTTTCATTTATTACTAATCTACCTACCTAATTTGTATTGTTCTCAGACGATCTGTTTTCACTGCTTTATTTCATTATACATACACGATAAACACTTTATGCAGAGATATAACACAGATATATTTTTAAATACTGAGATAAACTTTGCTACAGTTCTCAAAGGTTTTATTTTTCTAGTTTTTACATTTCTTGGTTCTCACAAACATCTATTTTTAGAACTTTGTTCTGAAGAAAGATTAAGGAAAAAAAATGGAATTTTAAAGAAATATCTTTTAACTGGTCAGTTGAAACAGTTGACATCTCCCACTTGCAATGTTTTTCTTCATATTTTAGTATCACCTATTGTTAAAGGAGTGCTTGGAGAGGAATGGAATTAAGATATTGCTTGGAATGAGGCACAAGTGAATTTGAATTCTTTGGTTTTCGGTAATGTGACAGTGCCAAAAAACCAGAATAAAAGAAAATCATCTAACCATTTCATGGCCATATTTCTAATCAAATACACTGTGTTTCTTAAATTTGAAAATATTCAAGAATTGGGAGGTATTTAGTTAAATAACTTTGTCATTACTAAGTTGGTCTTTGGAACATAATTTAACAAAAGGTTCTTACATAAAATTTTGATAGGTTTTAATTTAAAATGAATTATAGATCCAGTGGCAGTCTCAGGCAGATTGATATTGAGAAGATTGTTATTTAAAACAAACATACAAAATCCTTGAAAATAAAAATTAAAAAAACTTCTCTTATTCTATTTTATTTTTCAGTTAGCCTGTTGTTGTGGTAGCGCTGCGTGTTCCCTTTGTTGTGCAGCATGCCCATCCTGCAAGAGCTCCACTGCAAGTCGAGTCGGCTATGCAATCATGCTCTTATTCAGTACAGTTGTTGCAAGCATTATGCTTATACCAAACTTACGAACAGAACTTGACAAGGTAAGTCAATCTTGTGCCAGATCAATGTTATGTCAGATGAATCTTATGCCAGATCTATCTTGTTCCAGATCTATCTTGTTCCAGATCTATCTTGTTCCAGATCTATCTTGTTCCAGATCTATCTTGTTCCAGATCTATCCTGTTCCAGATCTATCTTGTTCCAGATCTATCTTGTTCCAGATCTATCTTGTTCCAGATCTATCTTGTGCCAGATCTATCTTGTGCCAGATCTATCATGTGCCTGATCTATCTTGTGCCAGATCGATCTATGCTAGATCTTGTGCCAATTATTTAATGTGAGATAATTTTGTGTAGATTTATTTTGAATTAAATAACTTTAAATTATGGCTGCTTTTGATTCTTGGTTGGTAAAACTGATTTACTACTTGACAAACATTATTACCGAATGTTGCATTGTTATATCATACCATTTAGGAATCAACTTTACCATTCATTACTGCAGTCATTTAGTTTAGTCCCTCTCAGTTTACAGTTCAAACCTTGCCATCATCCTTCTAGGGTTAATATAATAAGTACCAGTATCAATAAAACAAGTATCTGAGATACTACTGGGGACAGATGCAGTTGACTATACCTCTTCTTCACTTCAAAATTGGTCTTATGTCAAAGTAAGAAGATATTTTTGGTGCCGTGATGCAAATAATGACAACTTTATATATTTAGAGTTTGTCATTACTTCTACCATGGGTAGAATGTATTCTCTGAATTTTTGGATATTTTTATGAGAATAGTTATAGCTCCTACTATTACCAATTCAGTTCCGAGTGCTTCGTTGATGAGTTCAGAATAAGACTGAAACATACCTGGAGTTGTCTCCTATACTTGCTGGAAAACTGCAAAAAATTATTAGTTGTTGACTAATATTGTTTTTTTTCTAATGGTGTACTTATTTCTAATTAGATTTTTAATGCTCCATGCATTAAATATATTCACACAAACTTACACAAGTCTTATAAGTTTGGTATACTTAGTACATTACCATGTCTAAAGCAGTATCCGAACTTGTGTCTTTGTAGTTAGTAGTACATCTTAACCTCATACCCGAAGTGACCATACTACAAATTGCAATTTTATTTTACAAAAAGAATGGCTGTGTGGTTAAGAAGTTTGCTTCGTAACCATGTGGTTTGGGGTTCTATCCCACTGCGTGGTACTCTCAGCAAGTGTCTTCTACTATAGCTTCGGGCTGACCAATGCCTTGTGAGTGGATTTGGTAGACGGAAACTGAGAGGCCCGTTGTGTATATATATATATACGTGTGTGTGTGTGCATGTGTTTACCACAGAGGTGGCTGGTGATGTTTGTTTACACTATCTACAAAACAAAATGTCTGGCTACTTGGTCGTTCAGGATTGGTGGTATAATTCCTATACTTAAAAAAAAGTATGATTGGTGTCAGGAAGGGTATCCAGCTGTAAAATACTGCCTCAAAAAATCTCCGTCCAACCCATGTCAGCATGGAAACACGGACGTAAAACGATGATGAAAATATTTTTTTATTAATTGATTTATCTTTTAATTTGTGTATTTTTTTTTCTTGTGTTTTTATTTCATATTTTCAGATACCTGGGCTTTGTAATAATTTCTTTGGTGAGCATACACTCCATCCGAGCAACAGAACAGTGTTTTGTGATGATGTTGTTGGTTATTTGGCTGTCTATAGAGTTTGCTTTGCAACGACTGCATTCTTCTTTCTACTCAGCATTATTATGATAAATGTGAAATCCTCACGTGATCCAAGATCTGGAATTCAAAATGGGTAAGTTTCAACAATTGAGCTTATGTTTTTTTTCTTTTATGTAATTTCTTTTAGTTGCCAATTATTTTATCCCTTTTATTTGTAGGAAATTTTCTAATTCCTGTAATGATTGAGCAGAAAATACCTAAAAATCAGTTTTTTTGCAGCTTATTTGCATGCCTGTGCTCCAGTAAAAGAATAAAAGGATTGACATTCTTTGTGTAATACAGTATTTGCACCTGTCAAGATGTAGATAGTGACATAGAATATTTACACAAACTAGTAATATATATTTTTTTTTCTCTATCCAGGTTTTGGTTCTTCAAATTCCTTGTTTTGATAGGACTTGTAATTGGTGCTTTTTTCATTCCTCGTGGGGCCTTTGGTCAGGGTAAGTTGTTTTTTTCTCCAGATTTTCACTCTAATCTTCCTCCTTTGTGAGAGGTTCACCCTAAACTTTGCATTGGATTAAAAAAAAAAAAAGTAATTTCTGATTCTTAATCTTGTTTTTGACAGCTTGGATGGGAATTGGTATGACCGGAGGTTTGCTCTTCATTCTGATTCAACTGATCCTCTTGGTAGACTTCGCTCATGGCTGGAATGAGAGCTGGGTTGAGAAATACGAAGAAACCGAGTCTAAATGCTATTACTTCGGTATGACAAACATTTTTCATTATTATTATTATTATTATTATTATTGGCAGAGTGGGTATTCTGTCTCACTGCGCTCTGAGTTCAAATCCTGCCGAGGTCAACTTTGCCTTTCATCCTTCCGGGGTCGATAAAA
>JAOPJM010001463.1:9039720-9051735 GCA_027124095.1 Muusoctopus leioderma | reverse complement strand
CTACTACTACTACTACTACTACTACTACTACTACTACTACTACTACTACTACTACTACTACTACTACTACAACAAATTCTTCTTCGTCAATTACTACTGCCACTACCGCTACTACTACTTCTACTACTACTACTACTACTACTACTACTACTACTACTACTACTACTACTACTACAACTACTACTACTGTTGCTGTTGCTCTTGTATTATTTTGGGACTTAACATTTTATTTTTCGATTAAGTAAATTCTTAACATTTAAAAAATGAATTGCGATTTGCAGATACTGAATTTTTTAATAGTTTACAATTTACTTCTATTTATTTATTTATTTATTTATTTATTTATTTATTTATATATTTATTTATTTATTTATTTATATATTTATTTACTATTTATTTATTATTCATTGACATGTTATTTACTAAAAATAACAACAAATTCATTGTAACAAAAAATTGAAAATCCTAAAGTATTCTAGCCTTTGTCACAAGATCAGACGTGTAAAAATGAAATATACTGAATTGAATTGAACCCACTATATGACGGGTACTACGTAATTTACATACTTCAGAAAGACGAAAGACGAAATCAACTCCAGGAAGATTTGAATACAGAAAAGCTATCTTTTTAGTCCAGCATTCTATCGTTTCCGCCATCAGCAACTTTTTTGTTTTTGTTTGAAAACAAACAAAACTGATAGGAATCGAAATACGTTTTCCATGTTTGCCGGACAAACTTGTTACCGTTTAAACCAGTGATGCACAACGTGGTCCATACCAAAGTTTTCGTGGTCCACGGCTAGTTTCCTTAGACCAAGGAAGACACTAATGTTTTACACAAGACAATCCTAAATCTAAATCAGTTAAAAGTAAATTTACATATAACTTATTACACAATTAATTTCTTAATTTAAAATGCAATTAAAAGTAATTTCATATTTAGTGATCCGTGAAGTTTTCTTAATGAATGTTGTAGACCACCTTTAGAAAGGATTGAGTATCAGTGATTTAAACTACGCTGACTGCAATAGTTTTGTGTTATTATTGGCATAATTGTTAGTGAGTTGGACAAAATGCCTTGTGGTGTTTAGTTATGTTCTGCTTTTAATTATCGCCAAGGTTGACGTCGTCTTTCATCCTTCCAGGTTCGATAAAATAAAGAGCCAGTCAAGTAACTGGGATCGACATACTCGACTATATCCTACCCTTGAAATGCGTGCTCTTGCGGCTATTTTAGAAATCAATATCTTAGGGTTGTGGATTGGTAGATTCGGTAGAACAACGGTATTTAAGTTACGGCCCTTTTCGGTCTGATTTTAAATCCCACCGAGGTCAACTTTACGGGATCGATAAAACAAAGTACCAGTCAAGTAATGGGATCATTGTAATTGACTGTACAATTCCCCACAAATTTTAGGTGTTATGCCTATGTCAGAAACCAGTAGACGTTGTCAACTTTCCTTTTCCTCGTTATGGAATCGATAAAACAAATTGCCTGGTTTTGTACCTAATTTAAGTAGCATTGTTAATACTAATTTCTCCTATTAGTCTATCCACAAGGTGACACATGTATAATGATGGGAGAGGTGGGAGTATAGTCGAGATATTTGATGACGTTGTTGTTGTTGTTGAACTCAGAATGTAAGAATGGGATTATGTTGAGATTCTACAGTTTTTTGTCTTCCACTCCCTGCTGATTCTGCTGTTGTTGTTGCTGGTGCTGTTGTTTGGTGCTCTTTTGTTGCTGTTGCTGTAATTGTTTCTTTTTTGCTGCTGCTGTTATTGCTGTTGTTATTGCTGCTGTTGTTGTTGTTACTATTGTTCTTGTTGTTTTTGTTTAACTCCAGATCAATCCTGATCGAGCAGCCCTTTGATTAAAGGTATTCCAGTCGTTACCATCCCCACTTTTTAGGGCAATATAAGACCACATTATCTAATGTGTCTTTCCTTATTTAAGGCGGTAGGGTGTGATGTGAGGGAGTTTCGGCTACAATTTCTAGCAGATCAAATGATTACATAGAAGCTCCCTTGTTGGCTCGTTGTTATTGCTGGTACAGTTGTTGTTGTTCTTTTTTGTTATAATTATTGTTGTTGCTGTTGTTGTTGCTGTTTTATTGTTGTATTTGTGTATTTGCCATGAATATAAGATGAATATTGTATTGTTGTATTCGTCTTCATTTTCCTTCAAAGGGATTACTCCAGGTTTTGTTGTTGAATCGATATAACTTTAATTCTCTCTTACTCTGTACCTTCTAACTGCGGTGAATTGGCAGAGTCGTTAGAGCGTCGGACAGAAGGTATTGCAATATTCGTTCCGGCTCACTGCGATCTGAGTTCAAACATCACCGTGGTAGACTGGTAGATAAAGTACCAGTCTAGAGCATTGGACTGGTGGAGTCATCAGAGCGTCGGGCGGGATGCCTTGCAGTATTTGTTCCGGCTCTTTACGTTCTGAGTTCAAATCTGGATGTGGCCTACTTCGATCGTAGACTTAATCCGTCGCCCGGTTTAACACCACCACCTGGCCCCTTTGGTGCCTTTAGCGGCGTCCACTCTGTTGCAAGCATTCAGGCAAAGTCTCCGGTCTGAGGATAGCTTCCTTCCTCCCTCCCTCCCACCAGTCTCGGAGGACCTGAAAAGATGATTGGCACTACCTTCCTTCATGAATAAGTTATAAAAAAATGTAGAAGCTGTTATTATTTATTAGCCGCAAGTTAACTCTGATTGAGCAGGCCTATGCTGAAAAGCATTTCATCCATGACCATCCTATCTATTTTCCAGGTTAGTATATATAAGACTGCATTATCCAATGTGACCTTCCTTCTTAAAAGACCGTAGATTGTAACTTGAAGGAGATTTGTTTGCTGTTTCTAGTTGGTTGAGCGACCACATAAAGACTTCCTCATTGGCTCGACAATATAGAAGTGTAACATGCTGCTGTAAGCTGATGAAGAACAGCTGAATTGATCGAGTTTTCATGACTTGCACTGACTTGTAAATCATCCAAATGTAATTTGAAAACCACCAATTACTGAAGATAAAAGAAACAACATGGCCATCATAACGATAAAGAAAACATATGGCCGCCATAAGGATAAAAGAACCATATAGCTGCCATTATGAAATAAAAGAAACAATATGGCCACCACAACAATAAAAGCGCCATATGACTACCATAACGATAAAAGAACCATATGACCACCATACTGATATAAAGAAGACAATACGACCACCATAATGATATTTAAAAAAGCAATATAGCCACCATATTGATAAAAAATAATTATCTGTTGGTATAACAGAATGAAACATGTAAGTGAGAATTAACAAAATGAAAAAGCGATCTTACTCTTATTGATTATTTTCGTTTATTTATTTATTTCTGCTTCTTTTTTTTTTGTTGAGTAGGAAAAAAATTAATTATATATTTGTTTTATAACTTTTCTAATTTCCATTTGACAGAATAAAACAAATTTTATGGCATTTTAAAGTTTACACATTTGAATTTTCGTTTATGTGATAACAATATGTTTCTTTTTGTTTATTGCATAGACAATTTTTTATTATATTTTAGGAACAGGTGAATAAGTTCCTTTACACTATACAAATTTGGCGTATATTTTAAGTAAATCCACCACCACTCAGACACTCCTGATTCACTCGTCTCTCCTTCTCTCGTCAGCCATATTGTGTCATTCGTTTCAGGCATAGCAGATCTAGGACTACATTAGCCAATGAGTCGTTCTGTTTTTAAAGGCTGCAAGGTCAAATTTGAGGCAGATTTGGCTGCTATTTCTAGTAGTTCGGGTTTTTTTAGACGGTAGGGTGTGGTATGAGGGAGATTTGGCTGTTATTTTATAGCATGTTGAATGACCGTGTAGAGGCTTACTCATTGGTTCGGTCAATGCATGTTTATTTGAGAACTACAAGCACGAATGAGTGACGAATTGGTAGAGTTGTTAGAGTGTCGTGTAGAATATCTTGTGGTATCCGTTTCGGCTCACTGAGCTCTGAGTTTAAATTTCGCCGAGGACATCTTTGCCTTTCATCCTTTTGTGGCAGATAAATATAGTTCCAGTCTAGGGCAATGGCCTGGCAGAATCGTGAAAGTGTCGGTATTTGTTCCGGCTCTTTGCGTTCTGATTTCAAATACCGCCGCGGCCTACTTGGGTGATAGACGTAATCTGTAACCCGGTTTAACACCACTACCTGGCCCTTGGGTGACTTAAGCAGAGTCCACGCTATTGCAAGCATTTGGGCCAGGTCTCCGGGCTGAGGATAACTTCCTCCCTCCCTCCAAACAGTCTCTGAGGCCCTGAAAAAAGATGATGGGCACTGCCTTCCCTCCTGACTAGCTGATTTAAAAGAATCTATGTAAAATTGTCCCTACTGGACTACAGTATTAGATATATTTATGAATACATCAACAATACCTTGCTAAATCCGTATTAAGCGGAGCAACATGTTAGATGAGAAGATCGAGAATTACAAAATGATATTAGTTTCTCACGAAAATATAGAGATGGTCCTTTAATTACTTTTCTTCCATTTATTTTGTGGGCAGATTTACAGATTTAATGAAAGATATGTTTACCTGTGAAAAGATGTCCTTATATTTTCTATTAGCTGTCAAATTTTTACACATACATGAACCATTTGTTCAAAACAACGACATGAATTTAGCTCAAAGCAACAATAGTAACTTATACAACATTACATCATACTACAAATATGGTGGGAGAAACGGGAGAGCGCCAGACTAAATACAATAAGGTATTTATTTAGCTTTACTTCTCTACATTCCGGGTTCAAATCTCTTCTAGAGGGAGGTAATTCTCTCCCTCTGGAAAAGTATAATCTTCACAACTTCCTATTTCTGCTATTTTTTATTGGTTTGGTCTCGTGGAACAGACTGCGCCCATTGCCTTCGTATGAGAAACTAATATCATTTTGTAATTCTCGATCTTCTCATCTAACATGTTGCTCCGTTTAATACGGATTTAGTAAGATATTGTTGATGTATTCATAAATATATCTAAGTCCAACATGGATTTTCGTTTTTAGTTCTCAAATCAACATGCATTGACCGAGCCAATGAGGAAACCTCTACACGGTCGTTCAACTTGCTATAAAATAGCAGCCAAATCTCCCTCATATCACACCCTACGTCTAAAAAAATAAACTACTAGAGAAAGCAGCGAAATCATCCTCAAATCTGACCTTGCAGCTTTTAGAGACAGAACGACTCATTGACTAATGTAGTCCTACTATGCCTAAAACAAATGACGCATTGGTCCCGACTAGAGCGGTGTTTGTTATTATAAACTTGGGTGATCTGGGCTGACCAGAGGATAAAGAAAAACAATACAACTTGAACAAATTAAGTAGCCTCTACTTAGTAACTCGATCTATACCAAATAGCAGTCAAATTCCCTCAAATCACAATCCTATTAACAACTTCGTCTTTCATTGCTGAGAGTCGATAAAATATGTACTGGGCACACTGTGGCGTCGATTAAATCCATTATAACCTTCCTTCCCTCTAAATATGTGGCGTCTTGCAAATGTAATAATGATTTCTTTTATTGGCCACAAGGGCCTGAAATATCAGGGCCGCCTTACCCTCTTTATAAATTTGTTTTACAGCAGCAGCGGCAATATCAACAGTAGAAAAAAGTCAACATCAGAAACAACTCCATCCACAACAATAGCTTAAACTACATCAGTACAGCAGCTGCTGTCATTACTTGGGCGGAAATTATGTAAGTTTCATTATGATAGGTTGTTTCGTGAATCATTGGTTCGCTTATATCAACTAATTACTAGATGTTCAGGAAATATAATATTTGAAATAAATACTCTTCCAATATTTCTCATTTGGACGTAGAACAGTCATTTACATGAATTGATTAATTTTCGTATAGCATTATAGCATTTAATTAGTTTCTAGAATATGTTTTCGTGGAAATTGTGCCGTTGTCTGCCATTTTAATTCGCTTGCAGATAGAGATTACTTAAACAATCACTACTGAAGCTATATCCACCATAAGGCAGCGAATTGGCGAAATCATTAAAGCGTCAGGTAGAATGCCTTCCAGTATTCGTTATGGCTCTCTGTGCTCTGAGTTCAAATCCCGCCGAAGTTAACTTTGCCTTTTCTCCTTTTAGGGTCAATAAATAAAGTACCAGCCCAGTATGGGGTCAATTCTTCTTCTTCTCTCTCTCTCTTCCCTCGGATTGTACCTGTAATTCAAAGGTCCAGCCATGTCACATTGTGTCACGCTGGTTCCACCTGGGAATTGATTTAAGGGTACACGTGTCTTTGGAATACTCAGCTACGTGTACATGAATTTCACGAGTAGGAATTCAGTTGCTTGAACAACTGAATGCTCCTCGTCGAGACCGACAGAGAACCCTCCATCCCCACCATCAAACATCGCTATCACTGCGAGTACAACCACTGCCACCGACAACAACGTCACCGGAACTACGACCGCTACCACCACCACCACCAACAACAACAACAACAGCAACAACATCAACAACAACAACATCAACAACAACAACAACAACAACAAGTCCGTCACCGAAATCACAAACAACAAATACTACTCACATGAATACCACTAATATCAAATATCATACAACTGCTATCAGCATCATAATTATCAAACCTCCCCAGCACCCCATCACCAGAGAGCAAAAAACGTCCATCTACTAAAGTCACATCCAACTCCATCAAACACCGCGACCTGTCAGATACTTAGAGTTTGGAATTGAATGTGTGTATTTCTGACCAACACACCGACCCACCAAAAACCTTTGACCTTTTTCTCATCTCCAAACCCGTTTTCACTCTACCATCACTTCTACTGCACCTATCGAATCGATGGACAACTTCCTCTGGTACTTCACGGCAGCTAACTAGTCAGTGATCCGCCGGTTATATCCCGACAAGCCTTGCCAGTAAATGTGCTTCACCTAGAGCCCATCTAGCTACTGACCGAAATTCTCCTCCTAAAAATGTCCTTTTCTTTTCATCGCAACCAAAGCCTACATACCTCAGGCATACATGCGAAGCTAGAGGAAGTCAATCAATACCACCAGCACCACTACCACCAGCACGACTACCACCAGCACCACTACCACCAGCACGACTACCACCAGCACCACTACAACCAGCACCACTACCACCAGCACCACTACCACCAGCACCACTACCACCAGCACCACTACAACCAGCACCACTACCACCAGTTACCCTTCAATATATCTCTGTCTTCAGTCATCTATCCCACTATATGGAAACACGGTCCCATGATTTACAGTCATACTGTTCCTCACTTTTCTTCTATTGCTACTAGAACGGCCTAAACTCTTCTAAAGTAGCTAGCTACTAACCACCTCTACTCAGGTTCGCTTGATACATTCTTTCCTCATCCTCAGTGTGTCTCGCCTTGCAGATCTCACACCAAACATTTTCTCAATCCTTTCTCCCCAGAACCGCAGTCTCCCACTCATACTTATTCTTCCATATATCAACCTACATTTGTTCAACAGGTGAGAGAGTGAGGTAGAGAGGAGGTAGGGCAGAGAAAAATAGTGAAGAGGAAGGTGATGAAGAGAGGCTTGCTGGGTTTTGGAGATGCACGCTGAGAGTCTGAGAAAGAGAGAGAGCCAGAGTGAAGAATACAGAATGTGTCTCTCTTGTAGCTATGGAAACTGGAAGCATAAGCATTCCAGATGAAACAACAATTTGCAACAACAACAACACACACAAGAGAAACAAGAACAATAACACCAGAAACGAAGAAAAGGGCAACAACAAAAACAAAAACGACGACGACGAAGGTGAGAGAAAGAATAACAAAAACAACAACACCAAAACGAGGAGAAAAAGAAGCCGAACACCAGAAGCAGTAACACAAACCTTACTTTCACGTCCATCACTACTCACGTCCATCACTACTAACACCATCACTACCACAGCCACCACCATCAACAGCAAGACTGCTATATCAGCTTCCAACCACACTGGCAAATGCAGTTTCGCTAACGCAGTCAGCGCAAACAAACAAGTTTCATTAGCAAACGTAAGCACGTTGTCCTGGATCACACTCTAGCCCCAGCACAAGGAACCCTTCAGACGAAAATACAAGGCATGCATCGTGGCATTGGACACGCTCGTGCGGCCGAAAGAGGATGGGAAGCGAAGACAGGGGTGCTCCATAGTCTACAAATATATCAATCGTAAAACGAAGTGAGTAGACAATCCTACAACAATGCAAGCGGAAAGGTGTTTGAAGGAAGTACGGGGTGTCATATGTCGCGTAAACAGGGACACACAACTTGGAACAGTTCTGGCATTATGCACCAGCGAGGAAGAGGCTTGAAGGCTATCAACAATAGTATGCACCTATTAAGATTATCTCCTCCTGCCGAACTATATGGGGAGACGTGTGACCAACGTCACGGTACATAACATTTCACCCCATACAAATACCCAGTAGTACATAGAAATGCCCTTGTAGGAACATAGAGTGATAATTGAAACAAAACTGACCACTTCCCAGAACTAGTCAGAGGTCCGGTTGGAACTGCAAATGCTGCTCACTTCTGTAGGTATCTCAACGATATCCGACTGCATTTACCTAACAACTGAAGATCAATTGAGAGTTGTGGGGGAAGGCAGAAGACCAAGGTTCCTCACATGTAGTAACACCAACCACTTGACGGCTCTTTGCCCACAACAACAGAGGGCAGTAGAACGAAAGTTCGCATTGCTGCCAACAACACAATCACAGCATCAGCAGCAACAACAACAACAACAACAACAACAGCTGCAGCATCAGCAACAGAAACACCACTACCAGCAAGAGAAACACCTTCACCAGCAACAGAAATACCACCACCAGCAACAGAAACACCACCACCAGCAACAGAAACAGTACCACCAGCAACAGAAACACCCTCACCAACTACAGAAATACCACCGCCAGCCAAAGAAACACCACCACCAGCAACAACAGCAGCAGCAGCTCAGCAATAAATAACAGCAGCAGTAACAACAACAATACCAACAACAACAGCACCAACAACAGCAGTACCAACAACAGCATCATCATCAACAGCAACACAAACAACAGTAGCACCAATAGCAAGAACAGCAACAGAAGCATACCCAACAACAACAGAGACCAAAACAACATCCCACCACCACCACCACAAACAAAACAAACCCTCCCTCATCTCCAAATCCAGCAACACACAAAGACATTCAGGCATACATTCACGCACTCACTTCTTACCTCTGACACATGCTGCATGGATTTCGAGACCTTGTCTTACGACCAGGGCAAAATATGACTGTCATAAGTGACCTTTATCGAGGCGAAGAGAAAAAAGAACGAAAACAAAAACAAATACAGGAACAACAAAACAAAAACGAAAATACGAACAAATGCAACAACACCAGCAACAACAAAAAGAAAACGAACAGCCAAACACAAACCCAACTTCCCCTTATCAACTTCACTGACGTTCGAAAGCGCAACAGTAATTTGATGGAGGAAGTACTTAATAACAAAACCATTTTCACCAAAGAGGAGGGTTTCCATTAACTTCTGCCTAAAACATCACTAGATAGGCTACACAGAGACACAGACACATAGAAGGCACTGAAAGCTAAATACCCTTTTGACATAACTTAAAAAGTCAAACGAAAATGCTTTAGTGGAGCCTCCTTCAACAACAGAGAAGATTGGATTACGCACCATTCTCGAAGACCAAGGTGAATAATCTTTCCCATTTTCTTTTCTCCAACAGACATGGCCGTATTCAGAGTAGGAAATATAAATATACGTGGCCTGCGGTCAACATGAAAGAAAGGTCACTTGCTCAACAACCTCAGGTCATTAGACATAGATGTGGTAGTCACCGGCGAGACTAGAATTTCCAGAACGTACGTACTCGCCCCCATTTGTGACGACTACGGTGTGTACGCATCTTGTGGTCTGTCAGGATCGGATGGTGGTGTGGTAGTGTTGTACCTTGGGTCTCAAGGTACGAATGATATTTATGGACCCGGATGGTAAGTCGGTGGTGCTGGATGTGAACAACAGCGAAGGCAGCACCTTCAGAATAGTGGTCACTTATGCCCCAACCGGGGTAGAGCAGCCGGATTTCTTCAGGTGTCTAGAAACTTTCTTGGGACGTCCCGCTCTTTGATTCTAGTGAGAGACGGGAATTGCTCAGACGTTTCCAACTGACTGACAAGTATCGATTGGATTGCCCGAATGTGTCAGTGTGGGCATGGAGCAACTGCACAGAGTCATCCAGATCATACCTAGAGTTTTTGTTGTCAGCAGATGGAGATTGTGTAGGGTGTCCACAATATCAACCGTTCGGCTACACAGGCCACACATTTGTGATCTGCACAGTCTACCTAGACATAACGCAGATATCCGGTTACTGGAAGCTGGTCCTTTATTTATTTACTCCGAAAATATGAAAGGCAAAGATGACCTCAGTGGGATTTGAAATCAGAGCGCAGTGAACCGGAATGAATACCGCTCGTCATTCTATCCGACGTTCTAACGATTTTGCCAATTCGCTACCATTGGACCTAAGGGGAATGGTGCGTATGATGATATGGGTGGTGATGATGACGATGATGTGGGTGATGATGATGATTGCAGCGGTGATAGTGATAACAGCTAAGACAATGAGACTGCTAAGGTGGGGTGAGGAGGGGTGAAGACGATGACGAAGTTAATCATAACTCTGATCACGTCATCATCATGAGGATCATAACATTCAGGAACAATATCGCGATCAAGATGCTGATGATGACGATGGTGATGACGGTGATCATCATCATCATCATCATCATCATCATCATCATCATCATCATCATCATCATCACCACCATCACCACCACCATCATCATCATCATCATCATCATCATCATCATCATCATCATCATCATCATCATCATCTTCTTCTTCTACCTCCTTCTCCTCCTATTCATCCTTCTCGCTTCCTTATCCCCCCTCGCCCTCCTCCTCCTCCACCATCATCATCATCATCATCATCGAACCAACGACAGAGCCTCTACGCGGTCACCCATCCTACTAGAAATAGCAGGCAATCATCCTTCGAACAAGATCCTACTATCTAAAAATGGGGAGTATGCACGCATTATATAAAGTAGTTTTAGATAGCCCTAAACATACAAATACGTGAGATGGTCACGGCTAGTAAGGATTGACCTGAGGCTAAACAACCACAACAACATCACTAAAAGACTGCAAATCTCTCTAAAATCACACTCTACTGTCTTAAACAAAAAAAATGATACACAACTTCTGGAACAAAAATACGGGATATTTATTACTGGAACGCCTCTGACCATAGGCCTGATCGCCCAGGGTTGATCTGATGTTGAACAACAACAACGACGACGACGACAACAACAACAACACTGATCTCAAACATAGCAACAACAATGACAACAGCAACTGCAGTAGCAACAACAACAACAACAACAACACTGATCTCAAACATAGCAACAACAGCAACAACAACAACAACTTCACATAGCAACAACATAGCAACAACAATGCAACAACATAGCAACAACAATGACAACAGCAACAGCAGTAGCAACAACAACAACAACTTCACTGATCTCAAACATAGCAACAACAATGACAACAGCAATATCAGTAGCAACAACAACAACAACAGTAGCAGCACATCGAACAAACACTAACACAACACCGACGAGGAAGCGTCTACCTGGTCGTTCGAACACATTAGACAATGTTTTTCTAGATAAACACAAAGTATGAAATATAAACGTACCAGTGGCTAGGGCTAACCACCCGACCACGGGAGCACTCCGTAGTTAGCCGCCAGCGTGGACAGGTAGGGCTACAACCACCCGACCACGGGAGCACTCCGTAGTTAGCCGCCAGCGTGGACAGGTAGGGCTACAACCACCCGACCACGGGA
>JAOPJM010001463.1:9007144-9018237 GCA_027124095.1 Muusoctopus leioderma | reverse complement strand
AGCTTCCATGCAGTTCCCTTGTAGCAAATTCCACTTACAAAGTACTGATCAACCCGAAGCTATGGTAGAAGACATTTTTTTGCCTAAGATGCCATGCAGCGGGGTCGAACCCGGAACCACGTGGTCGCAAAGCAAACGTCTAAACCACACAGCCATGCATGTGCCCATCTTAAAAACAAAAAGTATTTAACTAAACCACTTTATTCAAATTTTAAAACGAAATGATTAGTCATGTTTTCAAAAAATGCAAGCAATGACACTTGTCTACAGGAATAATTAAATAAAAATAAAGAAAAGAAATAAAACAACCTTATTATTATCAGGATTAATAATTCCTGAGAATTGTACTACAATGCCACAGATTTATAGAGACGGAAAAATGAGACGCATGACATTCATGCCTTTCCAAATAAAATTAGCATGGATGTGAAGTGGAATTATCTCGCCTCTGGTTCTTGTTTGTAGACACTTTACTGCAGTAAGCTCACCTGTAGATTAACTCTACAGTACTCACAGTAACTGTATTATTGGCTCATTTTACTAGGAACAAGGTTAATTTTGGTAAGGAAGGGGTATAGTCGATTAAAACAACATCAGCATATTAATGGTTTCTTAAGTACTTAATTTTTCAACCTCATAACAATTTAAACTCAGAAAAGGCAAACTAGAATACCATAAAGTTGCATCAAGACAAGCACTTGACTGACTAAACCATTTCCACAAGCCTTCAACACTACAATCATATTTATATATTCACTTATTTACTAAAATATAAACAAAGGTAGAGTGAATGACAAGGACAATATGATGCTTGATTCAATGTATTGTTGTAGTATTTCGTTTTATCCCCCTCATTTCTGGATTCAAATCATAGCAGGGACTTCGTTTTCCTTTTCATCCCTCCAAGGTTTATGAAACAAATACCAGTAATATATTGTAATTGGTGTAATTAACTATGTATCTCCTCTTTAACAATTGGTTTTGTGTCTAAGAAAATATTATTCGTCTTTCTTCCGCCTGAGCTTCATAAAATAAATACCAAGTATAGAGTAGCTATGCTCCTCCTCAACAATTTATAGCCCTGTGCAAATGTAAAAAAAAATTATTATTATAATACCTACTTCACACAAATGTCACAAACACCACATATTTATATTTTTTCTTAAGAAAGGTATCAACATCATTTCTGGATTCCCTTCCCTCATAAGTCTGGGATCAATGAAATAGACTGTACACCATACCTTCAATAACTGGCCTTTTACCCACTCAAAAGAAATCCTTATTAAAATATCGATAGAATGCATGTATATAACAATCTGATCATGTAAACAAACACACACACTTTCTAAAATATACTTTTCTAATAAGTACACTACTTCATAAAACCGTACATGTAGTTCTGTGAACCACAAACCAGTTTCATAGCTTGCTGTATTGTCATTGTGTGTTTGGTAATGAATGATATGATGGAACGGCGAAGAAAAGTTGCAGATACATTGAAACAAAACATTGATAAATTTTTTAAAAAGAGCGATAGTTAAAAAAGATTACCAAAATCTGTCAGATATCAGATATTTAACTATGTAGCAGAAACTACACACCTTATAAAGGCACAGGGTTATTTTTTTATTATTGCTTAAAAGCAAGAGTTATTGGTGAAACTAATACCTTCGGAAATATAGTGAGCTTAAAAAATAAAATATAACTACAACGAAAAAAAAATTAAATGAGTTGGTTGTGATATCAAATCTGACAACCTACTAAAATCATAATTTATCCTATGATAAATATACCAATTAAAATGAATTCTGATAGTGATGAAACTAAATTCACAGATTTTAAATACACTTCCTTCCATTCCACCCAGCTCAAATCGTTGGGTTTTTTTTGTTTGATTTTTTTAAATTTAACAGCACACGAAGGAATTGGAAAAGGAGGTTATTCTGAGATGATAAAAGCTTGCAAACATTCAAAAAGAAACAAATACAAAGTTGTGTTAAGCAAGAAATCTTAACGAGTGAGTGAGAAGAAATAAATAACAGTCAAGACTCGAAATACGCAGAAGCAAGGAGAGTAAAACCTCATTTTCAGATGATAGTTTGCAGAGAGATTATGATCATTATTATTATTATTCTCATCAATGTACTGTTTTCTACTGTCAGACCTATTTATTATTTATTAATGTGCCCTTATCGTTATTATTCATCTCACCCTTCCACTCGATGTAAATCCCCCCACACTTTGTATCTTTGCTGTCTCCTATGTATCTCGCCTTTGTACTGTCCCCATCTGTTTGAGCCCTTGTGGCGAATAAAAGAAAGAATTATTATTATTATAAGCATTTTTTTTTTTTTCAACTGTTCTAAAGGAGTTTACCTAAGTCATTGCAGATGTTTTGGTTTAATGCTATGAATTCTGTCACATACAAAATAGCTGCTAATGTCAGAATTTTTAAAAAATGTACTCTGAAGAAACTAAAATTATCACCATCATTATTATTACCATTATTATTATTATTATTATATTATTACTACTGTTACTATTATTATCATTATTAAGTATGTTCTTTCCAGGATAATAGTACTTTCACAATTTTAGAGGACACGAGTCAAAAAGTACAACAATTATTGTGATACTTAGATATTGAAAATAGCTATATACTCTAGAAAATATCAAGACGTTCAACTAGTAGTTCATCTAAAAAGATCTTTGATTTAAGGTCTTAAAGAAGAATAGTTTTTTTAAATGACATTAGAAGTACATTCAATTTTTTTTAAATTATTAATAATAATAGCAATAATAATAATAATAATAATAATAATAATAATGTGAAACAAAATATTAAATATGAAAGGATAAAATCAATGAAAATGACATGATTTTTAGTAGTGATATTTGTCAAAGCTAGGTAATAAAATAGGTCAATACTGTGTCCTTTCAAACAGGTTAATTTCAATGTTTTGAGAAGGGTACAGAGTCTGAAGGACCAGTGAAGGTTTCCTTTTTTTCTTTGTTTCTTTTTTTTTCTTTTTTCTTTTTTCTTTTTTTTTTTAAGAGGGGGTTCTTTTTTTAAATTTATTTATTGTTTGTTTTTAACACAGACCTTTTTTTACCGTTTCAAGTTTTCCACTGGTCGGATTTCATTGAATGGTTCGTCTGATGAAGTGAAGTGATGTACTCGTAAACTAGTAAAACGATGCATATGTTGGGGGTGACATGAACCATGTAGACTGGAAATCCTTTGTACAATCCTCGTAATCTTCCTTCATTTCTGGACAGAAAAAGAAAAGAGTCCAGTAGGAATACAAATCACCAAATGAGAAGAGCAAGAAAATGCTGTACATTAGGTGAGAAAGCTAACATTAGGTAAAATTGCTAACTGTTTATTTAAACAACATAAGTCAATCAAATACAGTTCAATAATTGTCAACATACACACAGACACATGAATAACATGTTATAATTGTGTGCATGTATGTGAAATTGTCACTGAGTTTTTACTGTGGAATAAGAACAAAAATAAATTAATTCTACACACATAATTCATGTGGAAAGAGTGATAAAATAAAAATAATTTTTTTATAATAATCATACAGGTAGAAAAAATAATATAGTCTATCTAATGAGATGGTTCACCTAACAATAGATTCAAAATGAAAAATCGGGCTTAAATTTAAGAAACTACATGCAGACAACTGAGAATATAATAATTCAATAAAGCCTTCTGATAAGCTTATTTCCTATAATGTAACTACAAAAATGAAATCTCAAATGGTTGGACCAAACCTTTTACCAGATTATCTTTGATATTCAAATAAGCACCATGTAAATATTTGAGCTAAGCTATTGGCTGAGGATCTGATGAGTCCTAGAACAATGTCCTAGGAGCACCAAAGCTTTTTTGCCTTCACAAAGTGCATCGAGGGTGAATCAGTTTGGTAGTGCCGATACCCATCTCGAAGCTATTCTCATAGAAAGAGTTGTAGTCAGCTATGCAAAGTAACGAAAACACAGAAAAATACCAATTAATTTGACAGTGCTGATACTAATTACAGATGTGAATTATGCCATCTTATGGTGAATACCTATTTACTGCCAGGTAGACTGGGCTGTTTGAGAGCTAAGTACTTTAACCATGGACACAACACAACAGCAGAATACAAACCACCAACCATTCAGCTAATTGCCCAACACTCCTTTTAACAAATGAGATGAAAAAGGTGTAAAGAATACCAATGAATGAAATCTGCTGCAATAATTTAACTAGCTTCAGCACTTCCTACAATTTTCT
Source organism: Muusoctopus leioderma (assembly GCA_027124095.1). NCBI lineage: Eukaryota > Metazoa > Mollusca > Cephalopoda > Octopoda > Octopodidae > Muusoctopus > Muusoctopus leioderma. The sequence goes on along the minus strand of JAOPJM010001463.1, from coordinate 9,013,946 downwards.
AGTTTGCAAAGATAGAACATGAAAAAAACCCAATATCTAGCATCCCAAAGAGAGAGCTTCTATGTGGCTACTCAACCTGCTAGAAATAGCAGCTGATTTTCCCCAAACCACACCCTACTCTTAAATAAAGAGGGATAAATTGGACAATGTAGGTCCTGATATACAAAAAGACAGGATGATCACACCTTTGATCATAGGTCTACTTGATTAAGGTAAACAACACAATTGTTGACCTGGAGCTAAACAACAACATAAGGGTTGTCCTGGGGCTAGACAACAACAACATGATTGAATAATCTATTGATCCATGGTATTCTATCAATAACTTTCAATAAGAGAAGAGGAGAAACCTGCAACCAGCCAACCAAGTATAACAAATCAATTATATCGTCATTTATTATGTCCCCCTTGTGGCAATAAAAGAAATTATTACTATTATAATTTTAGTACCATTACAACACCAAACACTGAATCTTTTGGATTTTGCCATATTCCTGGCAAATAAACTGTTCATTTCCTCCCAGCTACTCCTAGAACAGTTGGGACTTTTGGAGTAAAAACAGACATTTCAAATGGTATATGAAGACAACATTGCATATGAGAAGTGTAACTATTTTAATCTAGCAATTATACCTTATCTTTTTTTCTTTTTTCTTTTTAACAAATCAAACTTTTAGTATAATTATTGGCAACTAACACATTATACAATAATTAGAAGGGAAAACAAAACATACCAGCCCATCTATTCATGATTTTCATAAAAAATAACTATCAGATCAATAAGAACTGTTTGTTAATTGATTAGGGTGGTGCAGAAATATGAAATCATGGATGTTAGGTAATTGAAAAGTTATTAGTATGAGAGAACAAACAAGTGATGCATAGCTGCAGAGATGGGTGATGATAGGTGAGAGTGGTAAATGTCAACTAAGAGCCACGTTAGCAGTAGAGGGAGGTGGTAGGGGGTACAGAGGATGGACAGAGCCATCCCTTGTTACATAGTTGGTGCAGTACAGTGGATTGGATAGGGGGTGATAAATGAGAGGGTAACAAATAGAGCAGTAGATGGAACTTAATAGGAGTGTACTGGGTGAGAGATTCAATGATATATTACACATCCCAGCTACCATCACCACCACTATTCTTCTAACAATCGTTCTGCCATGCTTGCACTGGTGGGCAAGTCTTCTCCTGCACTGCTTATTCCCAATCATCGTGATCCTTTGTCATCTCCTTCGTGAAGTTCAGCTTCTTGAGACCAGCCTTCCCCACTTCGTCCCATGTCTTTCTGGGTCTCCCTTTTCCACAGGTTCCATCTACTTTAAGCTCTCAGCACTTCTTTATGCAACTGGCTTCCTCCATATGCATATCATGCCTATATCAGCATAGTCTACTCTCTTGAACAATACATCCGATTCCTCTTATACCCAAACTTTTTTTTTTCTCTGCTCATTTGTGCTCCGTCGTTCATGCACACTAACATTACACATCCAGTGGAGCATGCTTGCTTCATTTCTTACCAACTGCCACAAATCTTCTGCATTCAAGGCCCATGTTTCACTTCCATGCTGTATTGTACTTCATACACAAGCATCTGAGAACGAAGCGCTTTGTTGCCAGCAGAGGTAATAGCTCCCTGAACTTTTTCCACTCCATTCTTACTCTGGCTACTATGCTTTCAGAACACCCACCTCCACTGCTAATGAGATCATTGAGGTAAAAAAAAAGCTGTCAACTACTTCCAGTGAGCCTTCCAACCATTTGAAAGAATTTATTTCACACGTGTTCTTACTAACTCTTCCTTTGCATCTGCCACATACTAAGTCTACCTTCTCCGTCGGACTGTCTGTAATCCCACTACATCTCTTGAGCATTTATAGTTTATACTAGGTACACCATATGGAATTTCTATCTACTCCTTTTCTGTATATCAAGCACAGCCATTTCCCAGATGGTAGCAGAGTCCTGTCTTCTTTCCTACTTACTATAACTTTCTTTGCTAAGTTTACTTTGAGGCCTTTCAATTCCAGGTTTTGCTTCTATGTCTGGAATTTCTTCTCCAAGTGTTTTACAGATTCTACTATAATAACTAGGTCATCAGTATACAGGAGTACCCATGGCAGCCGGTCTTAAACTCCTTTGCTATGGTCTGGAAGAGTATAATAAATAGGAAGGGGATGAGAACTGAGCCCTGGTGGAACCCTACCTGTACACTAAATTCGTCATTGAATTTATTCCTGACTCGCCTTGCAAACTGCATCTCTGTGCATGGCTTGTATGGCCCTTACAAGCCATTTGTCTACCTCTAGTTTCCTTAACACCCACCCAATCACAAAGTGTTGGATCCTATCAAAGGCTTTATCCAGGTCGATGAATGCTAAGTATAAGGGCTTACTCCTAGCTAACTATTTCTCCTGTAGTTGTCTCACTATGAAGATGGTATCCGTAGTACCTCTTCCTGGCACAAGGCCAAACTGCATTGCATCTACACTAATTCTGCAACAGAACCGATACAATCCCTCATACATAGACCTCATGATGAGATTGGGAAACGATGATGGAAGTGTGTATCAGATACAAACAGATCCGAGGTAGAATTGTAAGGAAGGTGGTAATAGGGATTGACTATGGATAGGTCCAAAGACATTCCTCATTACATGGGTGGCATGGTACAGTGAATAGGAGAGAGGGTGGGTGGAGAGAAAGTGGGTATCAGAGAGATGAGATGCCATCCTTAGTTGGGGATAACAGGAATCAGTTGTTGTGTGCAAGAGAGATGACAGCACAGGTACGGACATGTGATGCGTATAGAAGATGCCGGTTGTATAAAGAAGTGTCAAGCACTTGAAGTAGATGGAACCCATAGAAAAAGTAGATCTAGGAAGACAAGGCACAAAGTGGTGAAGGCTGACCTCAAGAAGCTGGACCTCACAAAGGAAATGACAAGGGACTGCAATAATTGGTAACATGCAGTGCTGGAGAAGACCCAACCACTGATGCAAGCATGGCGGAATAATCATTAGAAAATGGTAGCGTTGACGGAAGCTGGGCTGTATCACTGCTCAGTATACTCCTGTTAAGTCTCCATCTACCTATTACCCTCTGATTTATCACCCCCTATCTTGTTCACAGTACCACAATGCCTGCATAACTGGGATGGCATTTGTACTGCTCATTCATCTTTACTCACCCACTATCATTATCACTCTTCCTCTCCTGCCACTAACACCTCTCTTATCACTACTTCTCTTCCATCACGATGTATGGGTTGGCATCAAATCTGTCCATACTCATCTACCAATCACTATCCATCCTCTCCTCATGTGCCTCTTAGTTGACACTTGCACTCACCTACCATCACCCACCTCAGCTGTGATCTATCACATGACTCTCTCCTACCATGACACATCTATACTGCTGCTACTCGTACTGTTTTTATATTCAACCTCCAACCAGCAGCCAATATTTACCTATCACTATCTCCCATTATTTTTCCTCTACCATCCAATCACTGCTTACCCCATCACACCTACACTTATACTCTTTCTCTCCTGCCCTCTCGTACATCACCCCTTCTATTCACACTTCACAGAACAGATTAAGTAGAGAGGACTCTTTAGTCTTGCAAGAGACAAAGCAACCTTTCTAGTGTTGGTGCCATGATAAAATACACCCAGTACACTCTGTAAAGTGGTTGGTATTATGAAGGGCATCCAGCTGTAGAAACCGGGCCAAATGAAATGTACAAGCAAGACATGGTCCCCTGGTCCATCTAGGAGAGTGTTGACTCCGAATAAGAACATGAACTGAAATCACCCGCTCAGCCCATACCAACATAGAAAGCAGACGTAAAATGATGACGATGATGACATACTACCATCACCCTTTCTGTGCTGCCACTCATCACTCCCCCTCCCTCAGGCCACTTGTTATTGACATCCATCACTGTTACCATTGCTCATCTCTATTACTGTGTCACTCACACACTCTCTCTCCAGCAAACTTGTAGCTACCATCGCTGCCTCCTTCCCAATACTATCTCTCTTCCATTACTCTCCCCTCTACCACCCTCACTCTCCCCTCATATTATCGCTCCCTTCACCCACTCATCCTGGTTCTTCTCACACCCCAGTCACTCTGTTTCTCCTATTCTATTTACATTCTTGGTTACACAGCCTGAACAAATGGTGTCAGTGTGGTGTAGTGAGGACTCTTTAGTCTTGCAGAATACAAGGAAACCTCACTAGTGCTGGTGCCATAATAAAATGCACAAGTACACTCTGTAAAGAGGTCGGCGAACAAGCAGAGACAACATAGGATCAAGAGGATGCTTTAGTATTGCAAAGTACGTTGCAACCTCTCTAGTGTTGGAGCCACAATAAAATGCACCCAGTACATTCTGTAAAGTGGTTGGTGTTAGGAAAGGTATCCAACCACAGACACCAGGCTAAAAATGAAACATTCAAGTTTCTGCCCATGCCTCGCCTGTATAAGAACTGACTAGATCCGCGATGACCCGTCCAAACCATACCAGCATGAAAAATGGACATTGAAATGATGATAATGATGATATCCTTTTCCACTGTGCCACATTAACTGTGTAACAAGGGATGGCATTTGTTCAGCCCATCCATCTTTACCCACTATCATTATCACTTTTCCGTCACCCACCCCCACCATCACCTCACTTATCACTACTTCTCTGCCATCACAATATCTGGGTTGGCCTCGGATCTGTCCATACTCATCTACCACCCTCTACTCATTCTCTCTCCTCATGTGTCTTTTAGTGGACATTTAGTACTCTCACCTACCAACACCCACCTCTGCTGCAATCCATCATGTGATCTCTCCAACCAGGACACATCTATGACATATCTATACCACTGTTCCTTATACTGTAGTAGCAGTATAGATGTCATAGAATTCCATCCCTGCCCATGTTTTTCTTGCAGCCACCAATTTGCGGCAGTTCACGAGGAACATTAACCGTGATCTCATCAGATTCGGCAGACCTGTGAAAGCCAAGGGTACAACTCCTTCCTCCAAACCAAACCATTAAAAAAATTTTTTTTAAATCATCCAAGACAAATGATGTATTAGCCCTTTGTATATCTAATCATGTGTACATAAACTATTATCAAATAGTAAAAATGTAGAACAGATGCAATCAATGAGAAACTACAATTAATAGATCAAGTTATGAAATTGTAAAAACACCTGCAACAATGTTGAATAAACTATAGACTGGCTTTGTACAAGGATGTGGAACAACCAATGCAATATTTCTATTTAAAAATAATGGCAAACAACAAACAACTCTATACTTAATTTTTTTCTAAATTTCTGAGATGAGGAAGTATCATTATTACACACTAGTTTATTCGGACTAGTGTCCTCATTCTGGTTGATATCACATCTGATAAATTTTGTCTAAATTTCTGAGATGAGGAATTATCGTTATTACACACTGATTTATTCAGGCTAGTGTCCTCTTCTTGGTTGCTATGAACACCCTGCTACAGGACAATAGCATAGTCAATATAAGTGTTGGTGAAGCGTTAAGTGTGGTAGTTTAGCTGGTGAGCATGAGTTCAATCCTTACATTAGTGTAACATATACTCTAGTTTAAGCGAATCGGACAAGCGACTTCACAAAGTAATAACAGGATATCCCGGGTATGGACAACAGAATGAGGAACTATCTACTCCCGTGGTTTGAATAAAAGGTTTGGTTCAAAATTCTGAGAATATCACCTAATAGGACATGCAACTGAAGAAGGCCAGAGGATACAAGAGTTGGAACGTTGTGATCATAGCAACCAGAATGAGGACACTAGTCCAAATAAACCAGTGTGTAATAACTCTATACTTATAGATCTACAGAAGGCTTTGATAGTGTCATAAACTCTGTAGTAAGGTGAACAATGAGAAAACTAGTAAGGTGAACAATGAGAAAACTAGGAAGTTCTTAAGAGCTTCAGGCTATGTATGAGAGGACAAAAGTAAAGTCAGAACCAAGTATGACATTACTCAGGAATTGTGTGTACAGAGAGGATATCCATTATGGTTCTATCCTCAGTCATCTGCTTTTCATTTTACTTAAGGCTATCACAAAAGTATTTCAATTTTGAAATACTAGAAGAAATTCAAAACTAGGAAGCACATGCTTCAGTCAAACAGCCCAATGAAGAACATATTAAAAACTATGGAACTATTTAGTAGTAGGGACAACAAGTATCAGAGTATCCTTATCAGAGATGTGGTCTTGCTCTGTATGCAGTAAAAAAGTACAGTATATGTAATCTGAGGAAACGATACACAAAATGTGCAATGATATCCTTAGCCGACTGACCTGATAGCTTGCTAAAACTAGATAACTTCTGTTACCTTGATGACAAACTAAGATCTAGAGGTAAGGGCATAGTGACTAGGGCTTGTGTAAGTTTACTAGTACTCTCATCAGCAACACGGGGTTTTATTCTCCCTGCAACAAACTATATCAGTCAATGAAACATAAGCACCAAATGCAGAGATCTGTAACAATTGGAATAAACCAATCAAGTGTACCAGGTAAAAAGATCACTTGTGCCAATATCACAAGAACATATTACTTAACAGAAATTTAACTCTATTTCACACGATGGTAACATTTGATTAAAAAAAAATAGCAATACTCGTAACATACAAGGAAGTATCATTCAATAGAAAATATATATATGCGCCGATGGCTGTGTGGTTAAGGAGTTCGCTTCGCAACCGCATGGTTTCGGGTTCAGTCCCACTGCGTGGCACCTTGGGTA
>JAOPJM010001463.1:8993273-9007044 GCA_027124095.1 Muusoctopus leioderma | reverse complement strand
CGTCGTTATGGGGGATGACGGTGTACAAGGACTTGATGTCCAAGGTGAAGAGGAGGTGGGAGGGGCCAGAGGGGAAGATGAAGGAGTCGAAGAGGCGGAGGGCGTGGTTGGTGTCCTGAATGTGGGACGGGAGGGAGGCGACAAGGGGTGAGAGGAGGAGGTCGAGCATATATATATACACACACACACACACACACACACACACACACAAAATAAAAGCTTAATAATGGGGAAGAAGTATGAATAAACAGAGCATAGGACAAACTATTTAAAGAGGATAATTAGTCAGAGCAGGAAGAAAGCTGTTTCATTGCTATCTACTTGGTTTGAACAAACAAACTTTTCTCTTTAAATTCTATTTTCAGTAATGTGTGAGGGGGAGGGGTAAAAACAAGAGAAATAGTACTCAATACATGTAGTAAGGTTTATTTATTTGGAAACAACTTGCCAAAATGATTGCACATGGTGAAAAACTGAGCTGTCTAAAATGTTATCATCATCATTGTTGTTTTACGTCCACGCTTCCATGCTAGCGTTGGTTGGACAGAGATTTTGAGGCAGTATTTTGCAGTAGGATACCCTTACTGTCACCAACCATATTTATTTTAAGAATAGGAAGTATTCTAATGAACTACCAAATGGTCGAACATTTTGTTTTATGGAGACGTAAACAAATGTCACCAGCTAACTCAGTGATAAACGATGTCAAGCAATGACAAGAACACACACGCACACATGTGCACACACATTCAGAGCTGAATAAAAAGAAAGAAAAAGACATCATATAGAGAAAAAAAACTTTTTAAGCATCAGAAAATCCAAACAAGCAATAAATCTGAACTTTCACAGAAATATCTGTGAAACGAAACCACTCTACAATATATTTCAACTAGTGCAAAAAACAAGTACAGTAATACCTCAGTTAGATATCTACATAAATTCCTTAAAAATGAAGCAACCAAATAGAATATCTCAAATAGAAATATGATCTACATAAATAACCTCAATCAATGTTATATGTTACGGTCTCTGTAGTTGGTATGAACTTGTTATAAAATAGCTCTAAAAATTAAATACAATATAGTCATTAGATAAACAGAGAGGATAGAAACAGGAAAAAGAAAAATTTTCCCTCCCACTCTCTCCCCCTCCACACCGCAAACAATCTTAGGACAAGACCACTATTTTTCGTTTATTCTTTGCTTACATCTACCGCATGTTCCCACTGCTGTTTATCTATCTATCTATCTACACCTCCTGTCCACACTGCTATTTATCTATCTGTCTACATGTCATGGCCATACTGCTATCTATCTGTGTCTACACCTCATGTCCACACTGCTATCTATCTGTCTGTCTGTCTACACTGTGTCCACAACACTATCTTTTTATCTACACCTCATATCCACAATACTGCAAGCAGTGTTTTTTCTTTTTGTGTGCGTGCGTGTGTGCAAGTGTGTGTGTGTGTGTGTGTTTCATTACCATCGCTTTACGTCCCTGTTTCTATGCTAGCATGGGTTGGACGGAGATTTCTTGAAGCAGCATTTTACCATCGGATGCTCTTCCTGTCACCAACCATACTGTACTGATTAAGTATGGGAATCCTACTACTGAACGGCCAGTAAACAAAGTCACCAGCTGATCAATAAACGGTGTCCAGTGGTGACAAGCACATGCTTGCACACAAACATATACATACATATATATATATATATATATATATATATACATACATACATACACAACAGGCTTCTTACAGTTTCTGGCTACCAATTCCACTTACAAGGCATTGGTTGGCCCACGGCTATAGTAGAAGACACTTGCCCAAGGTGCCATGCAGTGGGACTGAACCGAAACCACGTGATTGCGAAGCGAACTTCTTAACCACACAGTCATGCCTGCGCCCATCTGTTTGTGTTTCTTTTTACAAAGTTGTGTATATGTGTGTGTGTGTGTTGTTTTTGTGCATGTGATCGTTTTATGTATGTGTGTGTATGTGTGTTATCTGTGTGTTATCTATGTGTGTTTGTGTGTGTGCGCGTGCGCATGCGTGTGTGCGTGCAGGCGCATGGGCAATGCCCATAACCATAGCAGGCTGAATATCTGTCTGAACTTTTGAAGGTCAATGTCTGCAGGAATAACATAAGCAAGGAAGGAACCAGTGTCTGATCTGAATATTTGAACTGAGTTAAGTCTGCTAAAGGTACTCATGAACCAGGTGATCAGCATCTATAATCAACACTATATAGCAATGTATTCTTTCAACAATCCTAGCTAAATAACAAGTTAATTAATAGCAACATCTGCTGTACAGTTAAGTGAATTGGCTAGAGACAGTGAAATGCCTACAGTAGATGTGAATTCATGAACTATTGGACTGGTTCTACTTATTCACTTCATCTGAGTACAGAGGATAGACAAGGAATAAAACAAGTTTAACTATGCTGACATAGAAATTGAAAAATATATTAATTCTTTCTTCTGTTGTTCATGTCTGCTTGTAAAAATTACTTTCTGGAAGACACTGGTTGTTGTTGCTTGGCCAGAGTTAGTGCTGTTGGTTGAGGTAGTGTCCTTAGGTGGTGGTGGTAGTGATGGTGGTAGTAGTGGTGGTAGTTATGGCAGTTGTTGCCTTCGATGATAGTGCTTTTTTTGTTTGTTTGTGGAAGTGGCAGTGTTGGTTTTCATCTTTCAACTGGCATTCCAGTCGTGACCATCCCACCATTCTGGCATATTGTATGCAGGACTACTTTATCCAGTATATTCATACATTTTTTTTAAATGTAGGAGGAGCAACTGTGTAGCAACTTCGGTGGTGTGGATAGTGTAGTTTCTCGGTGAGAGAGATCTCACTAACGTTAGTTACTCAAGTTGATGTAGCCATTGCCAACAGATGTTACACTTGATTTCTCCCACTTTGATGATGATGATGTTACAAGGAGGATAAACTTCTGTTGATCCTACTGCTTTCTTTGGAGGAAAATACATTACACTGGTTTCCTGTTGCCTTCTCAAAGTCAGAGGAAGACTTGAATACAACACTTCAAGCTAACAAAGCACTTGCAAAATTATGCACTGATCCTGCTTTACTCATTATTGGCAGCTGTGTGTATGTAACCAATCCATCTTTAAACCACATACCTATGGTGGGATTTGAACTTGCTGCATGCTCTTGAAACACTAGTTAATCATATAGTACACTCACTGCTTACAGTAGTGAGCTTTCCCTAACCCAGTCATGGGCAACCTGCAGCCCACTGGGTGCAGTGGCCTTTTCACTTTCTGTATGGCATACTTAATTTCATGATTAAACCAGCATAATAGCTTTGTATTAAAATTTTGCTTTTTTTTTTGCTTTTTTTCTTTCTTTCGTTTCATTCTCTCACACATTCTCTTGATTGAGGTTTGGTGTAGCTGGTGTCAAAGGGGAATGTGACCCGATTCATGATGAGCAACATCTCATGCGGCCCGCAGGTCAGAAAAGGTTGCCCATACCTGCCGTAACCCATGGTTTATTTACAGCTAGATGGTTTGCACCAACAAGAATTGTGTTGGCTGTGGGCATAGTACAGAATGGGAATACAAACAATCAATTAGATACTTTATGAATATGGCCACCTAAGTCTCAAGATACTATCCAGAAAATTATAAGTAGAGTAACATGCTTAAATGAACCAGTACAATGATTATAATCCATGATCTAGGAATCTAATATACTTAACACTCATCCTTTACATCAGACTTAGTTGGTATTAACTACATAATGCTTTTCCACAAGAAAAATACTTTGTAAAAACTGACTAAAAAGAAAAAATCAAAATGGTTCTGACTGAAAAACCTAAACTGTAATTAACTAATTAGTCATGCTTTTAGATAAATGAATAACAAAAGAGGAAAGAAATGTAATAAAATGATAATATTTAATAGCAATTAAACATAACAGGATGAAACATCAAAAGATAGATTAACTCTGAATGAACGTCAGTCAGTGGAACAAAGTAAACAAGCAATCCCTTTAGCTCAGCTAAGATATTCTTTTATATACATATATCAAATAAAAGAAACAATTCATCTACGACTTATAACCTTAATATAAACAAACAATGTAACATCTATTAATATCTTGCACCACTTTATATTAGAAACACACCTAGACCAGTCAACAGGAACTAGCTTTGTAACCAAATCATCCAAGACAGGTATGCCATTCTCAATGACTCAATCTACCTGGTTGCAAATAGAGTTCATTACTGTAAACTTTGGGTCAGTACAAATGACAAATATTTCTTTAACTTGCAGTTATGAACAATTTGTTTTTAAAGTGTTCATATTTAAACCTTTTTTTATAATTTTATAATTTTATGTAAGAAATTTTTCTTAAGTTATGTTCCAAACACCTGCTTTAATAACAAGGAAGTTAGTTACTTTACTAAATAAGGTAACAAAAGGGTTACGGGATTTCAATAGGTTAACCAAGGTATCTGTGATTTGTGTCATCAACTGAAGTATTAAGGATGCTTCAGTATCAGTTTCAACTCACAAACTGAAACCAGATAGTTCATTCATTCAGATTAAACTTTTGCTGAAAACTGTGATTACAACATTTCTATCATCATCATTTTTACGTCCGCTTTTCTGTGCTGCCATGGGTTGTAAAAGATTTTTTTAAAAGCAGTATTCTATGGCTAGATGCCCTTTCTGTCACCAACACTTTTTTTTTCCCAGCAAATCAAGTCTGCAACTCAGTTCTGATTCCCAAATGTAGCCATTTCCATTCCTTTACATCACTAATGCCCTTTGGAAAGGAGTATAAACTGTGGTATATCAACCCACCTTAGATCACCAGTACTAAAGAGTTCATATTGAAATTAAAATCTTGCTCAAAATTTCATTACAACATGAATGTTAACATGATGCTCCAGATGGTCAACACCAACAAAATATGAGGGTGCTTCTACATGGACGCTCTACTTGCTAGAAACAGCAGCCAAATCTTCTTCAAATAACAGCCTGCCATTTTAAAAAAAGGGAATGACACATTAGATACTGAAGTCCTGATGCGATGATCACAATGGAATTTCTTTGATCATAGGTTTGCTAGATCAGGGTTGGTCTGGGGCTAAAGAACAAATCTATAAAATTAGATATTTTACTAAACCTCTCCCAGTTTTGATTATATTGATAATTGACTGAAACAATTACAGTCTACTTGCTAGAAATATAGTAACAAAGGGTATGTAAAAACTCCCATTTCCTGCTTCCACTAAGAATATTAAGCTTTGAGCCTACTTGAATTTAACAAGAAACTATTCTAATGTGCTTTCCCTGAGTTGCAGCCAAAAACAGACAAAAATTAAAAAACAAAAAAAAACAAAAAAATTTTTTTAAATACTACTGTGTTACACAAATTGATGATAAACTTAAATTTCTTAAGTGGTTCACTCCTAATTCTAGTGCCTGACTATAACTGTAAACAAAAATTCAGCAATAACAAAAAGTAAACTTTTCATTATTAAATAAAGAAAAATCTTAGCCAAGAGATTTAGCCAAAACTTTTAACCTGAAGTACAGCAAAAACAAAGATTAAAATAAAAACTGATTGAATTGTAAATTAATGCTTTTTTTTTTTTGTCTTGTTTTAGTTTTTTTAATGAGAAAGGAAAATCAAGTATGAATAATCTAGACATATTGCCAAAGTCGTTAAGTAAATGAATTGTTCAAGGCTGAACAGCTTTAGGAAAGATCACATTTACAATGCAAATGTTTCAGCAAATACAAAACAACCATAGAGAAGATTAACATTTCTTCAGTAAAACAGCAGATTTTCATTATTACGTAACTAAGTGCAGTCTGGTCATAATCTGATTTAAGACCAGCACTCAACAAATTGACTTTTCAGAGAAAAGGAAACAAAAAAAAGAAACAATTTTGCAGAGAAATATACCAAAATAATTTTTAAAGTAAAAAAAGAGGGTGGGGTATTCAATAATAGACAACTATTAAATCAATGAGATAGAAAGAAACTGTAGCACAACTAACCAATATTTATATCTCTTTGTGTATTGGTGGTGTATGTATACAGGTTTATATTTTCAGGCCAATGGATAGCATGATAATAGATGTACAGAATCATCATCATCGCCGTGTTTCCATGCTAGATTTTTTGAGGCAGTATTTTACGGTTGGATACCCTTCTTGTCACCAACCATACTGATGTCAAGTTTGGGAATCCTACCACCGAACTACCAAACAGTCGGGCATTTTGTTATATGGACATGTAAACAAACATCACCAGCCAATTCAGCGATAAACGGTGTCAAACACACACACACACACACACAATGTGGCTATCTACAACTGTGAGGAGAATTCTTTAAGAGGGAAAAGAACATATTTTATTATTTTGGGGTACAGGATAAAATTCTAAGAAATAAGGTTAAAGGTTAGTGATGGGAGGGTGAGTAGGGGAAGAAAGAATTTGAAAGTGAGGGATGGTTGGTAGAAAGGTCAGTTGACATTTTGGTACAGGATAGAAACAATTGGCACCTGTTGGGGAAGGCCTTTGCTTAGCAGTAGGCAGATAATGGCTGACATTGTCAAACAAACAGAATAGAAACAGTGTTTATTATATTAATAGATATGTTATACAGTTTTCTAAGATTATCTGATATAGAACTCAATACACATGATAGAGGGAAATAATTTATTTTATGTTATATCAAGTATTTGGTAGTTACTTGGTTTGGCTTTTCATGACTACCAAACCAAGGTGAAACCTATAAAGTAACAGCCAAATGCTTGATATAATATAAAGTAATCATCATCATCATCATTTTATGTCCATTTTCCATACTGGCATGGGTTGGACGGGTGATTTTGGCCTGTGTCGATTGTGAATGGAGTCACCACCACTCTCCTATACGGGTCACACACACACACACACATCATTTTTACATCCACTTTTCCATGCTGACATGGGTAGAATGGGACTTTTTGAGGCAGTGTTTTACAGTCAGATACCCTTCCTGGTGCCAACCTTTTTAGTCGCTTCATCCAGCATGAGGTGATATGGTGTACCTATTATAAAACACACGATGCTTAAACATATTTTCAATGAATGAAGGGCTTGCTATATGAATACATTTATTTTCCTATAAATAAATAGATGTTCTTTAATTGTTATATTATATTACACAATCTCCTCTTTTGTAAAACATTAGCAGGAGGACAGAGCTAAACACCAATAATTCCACACAACCTCCTCAAGTGTGTTCATTGTTCAATATCCAATCACACATGTTTCTTTAATGTTGCTACTAAATCATTCATGTATTTATCAGATGGTTTCCTCTCCAAACAATGAAAAAGTGGTAATGGGAAAATGAGATGTAGGGAGCAATAATTAACAAGTCTTACCAGCCTGTAGTGTATAGGTCTCTCGTAATACTTGTTATATAGAGATTTCATTTCTTCGTAAGTTACAAACTGAATAACACCATGTGAAACCCCAAAGACTCCTGGTATGAAACCCTATAAAAATAACATAAAAAAAGCAAAATAGTCTGTAATTGATGTACAAAATTATAATCAATAAATATGTACACACCTGTGCATACAACTTTACATCCATTTTGCCATGGCAACAGTTTGAAAATTCTTTTTGTTTTCTTTTTTAAAATCTGTACTAAGTGGTTTAACAGCTGCAAACAACTCAACAGTCAGAGTGGAACTTTTTATTACTTACACAGACTGAAGCAAGCAAGGTTTGAAATTATAATCATGGTGCCAGTAGCCTAGAATCTTAATGTGTGTTCTTTAGTTTGTTTTAGACATCACGAACAAAGGTTTGAACAATATATATATATATTTGAAAGGCTAGTAAAATACTAGAAGCCACTTTCAATTAAAGGACTCAAAACTGGTTTTGATATCAAGAACATTATGTATTACATTAGAATAAATGTGATTCCTGACAGATGGCCAAATGTTTTGCTGAAAAGGGCAAGGATTTGATCTTGATAAAAGTTGTCCTTGATAAAAGGACAACTTTTATCAAGGTCAAATCAGAACAAATAGTCTGATATGTCAATTCACCATTATCATCATCATCATGGGCAGTGGAGTAGCAGAATCGAGAGAGCATCAGGTAAAATGCATTGCAGTATTTAGTCACATTTCTTTAGATTATGAAATCAAATCTCACTGAGGTCGACTTTTCCGTTAATCCTTCTGGGGTTGATAAAAAAAGTACCAGTTAAGTATTGGGGATAAATTAAATCAACTATGCCTTCACCAAACATTTGTAGACTTTTGCCTATGTTAAAACTCATTATTATTATCATCATCAAGATTGGCTTAACGAAAGCTTTTCTACTCTAGACTGGATTGGTGGGATATTTTGGATGTACAACCTAACATCAAACAACCATGGTGAACTTGGTAAAGTCTTTGTCATGCAACTTACTAATGCTTAAGTTGTATATCCAGACTTGAGAATCCTTTCACTTAGTGATATATCAAATATATTTCAGAATTGCCACTCATCTAGACAGGTTACCTTTGACACAGTTTGATGAGCCAACTCATGTTTTAACACCAAACAAAGCAAAACACCATTTTGAGAATAAAGATAGAAGGATATGGAAATAATTTTAAAACAAAGTAACAAGTAAATACTTTTTAATTCATTTACATTTTTTCTTTTATATTTGGGATGTTCTGTGAGAGAGATGGAAATCAATAAATGTACCAGATCAGTGGCTAGAGTAACTGAATTCATGATTACAAGCCATAAGTTCAAGCCCTGTCACATAGAAAGTTCTACATTTTCATTAACATGACCAATCAGTCTTGAACATGGAAGTGGTCAAAAGATATCTTAGCAATCATAACAGAACTGTTAATTAACGACAAAGTCATTGATACTTTCAGGTATGGAAATGTTGCAAATTCCTATATCAAAAGTATTCCAGCCAGAAACAAGAACCTCCAACTTCAACTGACAATTACTTAAAAACTTTCAACATACATTTGTTACATTAAATTAAACAGCTTTTGTTTAAATACATATTCATTTCTCCAATTCATAATGATTATCTGTATGTTTCAACTAAACAAGTTGTTTAGGCCCAAGTCAACACTAATCAAGTAGACCTATGATCAAAAATGTTTTACACATGACCGTATTGTTTTATTTTTCAGACAGTGTATCTAGGTCTACATTTATCCAATACGTGCTTCCTTTTCAAAGAGAGTAGGGTGTGTGATTTGAGGGAGATTTGACTATTTCTAGCAGGTCGAGTAACCAGGTAAAAGCTCCCTTGCTGTCAAGTTTTCTCAATATGAGTAAATATAGCAATTGCATTTTTCACATATAACAGATAATATCTGTAATGTTGACACTAACGAATACTTCCTACAACTGCTGTACTCCCTTCCCCCAAAGCCCCCCACACATATATCACTCTGCTCAAATCAGTCTGATTAGTTGAAAAAAAAATGTACAGTATAGTGGTTAGCAGTAGCAAGGCATCATATGCTCCAACAATTTATATGCAAATGTTTAAATTTACACAAAAAAAAAAATGTTTGCATGCTAAAACATGTATAAGGCAGTAACAAAGAAAAAAACTACTTTTATATGAATAGATATAGTTAAGTGATATTGCTTTTTTATGTAAATATTTTCAGATAATTATCTTCATGCAATACCAAACAATGTTTTACAATGACCACTATTTAATTTCCTGTGAGTGAGAGAAATAGAGAGTACTGATGTCACAACAATTTTTAATTCATAAGCTGTCGTCACAATGTGAGAAAAACTGTGTTTATCCACATCTGTTGGACGAGGGGAAAAATGCCTGCTACTGAAAGTAGTGCACATTCTAACAAACATCAAAAAGATAATCAATATTATATATATACACACATATACCTATATTAGAAGAGGGCAAGAGGACTCAACAAATAGTTGTTTTTTTATTATTATTTTTTATAGCAGCTAGGTGCTAGCATTCAATCATGAAATAAAGCTGACACCTGTATTTTGTCAGGCAAACTGAAGAAAACAGATTTATATATCTTGTTCAGAGACACAACATAAGCTTTGAACTTATGACCAAGTGGTCAGTAGTCTGTATAACTACTGAATCCCACAACCATTGTGGCAATAAAAAAAATCACATTCACAGGAAGTATTTATTTCTTATCCTCCTGATTTTCAAACTACTAGGAATGTTTTGTTAGGCAATTATTGAAAGGTAAAACTAGGATAATTAGATCCATTTTTGTTGTTGATGTTATTTTAACTGCTTCAGAGATCTGAACAATAAGAAACTGAATAGAATGATGATTTGAATAAATTTACCTTATAAAAACCCTTAAAACCTTCCTGCTTAAATATTTTCACTAAGGCATCACTCAACCCTCTGTAGTATGTTTTTTTATGAATATTCGAAGTGTGCTCATACTGTAAACATAGGCGTGTCTTTGCAACAAAAACAGGATTGACGACTAGTAAAGATAGAACACCTGAAAGGAAATAATAACTGTAATTAATTAATTTTACAACAATTAAAAAAAAACAACAATCATTGAACACCAAATATGGAATTCATATGAAATACCAAAATGTATATTTTTGCAATTAAAACTTTACAGATTTGACACAATATATAACATAACGGAAACAAATTGTACCATGTTGCTAAGCATTTGGTCCTCTAGCATAGCACCTGACAATAAATACATTTCTGTTTAAGTTCTAGTATCCTACTGCACTAAGTAGGTGGATAGGTGCTGCTCATTAAACACCTTGTATAAGCTAGTTAATAACTTAAGTAGAGTTTTGCTAAACATGGTGTATATTTTTGGAAAATGAGATGGAATGAATCATCCGTCCAACCCATGCCAGCATGGAAAACGGACGTAAAACGATGATGATGATGATGATATATATATATATATATCTGTTAAAAGCAACGAACTGGAGAAAAAGTACTTAATACGACAGTAGAGTATAATAATATTTATTTATTTAGTGCGATCCAGTCTCCTATTACTCTGTTGTTTCCTCGATGTGTGCTTAGTTCCTCAGATATATATATGTCAATATTATATAACGACAAGGAGTCACATGTTAAGTTCTGTTGTTTGCTGCGACAATATATATATCTAAATATATATATATATCTTTATATATATAAAGAAAATTAAGCACACAGACCATAGACAAACGTAAAACAAAAAAAATAAAAACAAAATACACCCTTCATCATCTGTTATCTGGAGGTATTTTTTTTGCAATTTTGGTACTTTATACGATAGTATTGCTTAACATTCCAGTGTGCCGGTAGAAATTAACAATATTCTACTAGCGAATTAACGCGAAAAGACAAGACAATAACAAACGATAAACATTGAAGTCTTTTGACAGATACAGACGAAACAAGGAACATTAATTATAAAGGTAATGTTGGAAGATATATATGTGTGCGAGTGTGTGTATATATGTGTACAAAGTGTTGATATGCAAATTAGTATCTCCAGTTCGCTGATGCTACTAGATCTGATGAGTATATAAACCAATTAACTACGTATTTCACTGGGATTAGTAATTTGATGTAGACACCTCCGATGAGACTCCAGTAGGATTCGAAAATCGATTAAGGCTGTTCATCATCATTTTTTTCAATCTACAGAGAAATAAGTAAATATGACATGTTTACATGTCTATATATACATACATGGGTATGTGAGGGGTATATACATAGATATATATATATATATACATATATATATATACATACATATATATTCCACTACTACTAAACATTTCCTCCCACTCTCTCTCTCCCTCTCTTTCTCCCCCTCTCTTTCTCTCTTTCTCTCTCTCTCTCTATCTCTCTCTCTCTGATGAAGAGTCTTGTCCGAAACGTTAGACTGTTCCTCTTCCTGACAGCAACATAATTAATTCCACTTCAGCGAACATTATGTACTTACTATTTACCGACACAGACCAACACTAGTTTTTCTCGGATCGCACCGCTTCACTTTTACAGACGGAGTTGTCTATCAGATACGAACGGACATTCGATTTTTCGTCATTAGTTAAGTCAGCTTCTTAAGTGTAATTACTTCATTATAGTCAAGTCACTATATAGTTCTCTGCTAATTATTATCATCCTATTGTATTTTTAATTGAAATGAATTAGGTTGAGTTTGTTGTACTTAAGCTGATGATCAGTCCGTATGCTTAAGTCCCATACAGTATTTACCTTGTCATTTCCCAAGCAAGATTTGCAAACACAACACATAAGTTGAATTACGAAGATAAACGAATATTTACAGACATACATACACACACAAACGCCTACATATACACACAAACACACACACAAACACAAACACACTCACAAACACACAAACAGAGGCTTTTATTTCTATGTGTGTGTGTGTGTGTGTGTGTGTGTGTGTAGATATTTTTTTACTTGTTTCAGTTATTGGATTGCAGCCATAGTGTGGCACAGCTACAAAGGTTTATTCGATAATATCAACGTCAGTACATTGTTTGGTACATATTTTATCATCCGTGGAAGGAGGAAAGACAATAATAACCTTGACGGGACATGAACACAGAACGTGCTTTAGGGCGAACATTCTTTAAGGCGAACACAGGTTTTTCTCTGGTACTCACGTTTCACGGCCGGTTGATTGTCGCTTTATGATGATGAGCCTTCAGGCCGACGAATCACTAGCAAATTGTCATAAAATGTGGAAATAAATTCTTGAACTCATCCATGAGAACCGTTGCCGGATAATCCATCAGCTTTATATATATCACATGATTGTAATAAGCCTGAACATGCATCACGTTGCTGCAATATTTGTCCTCCGGCTCTTGATACCTGGTCAAAAGCAGCAGTATTTTGCCCTGTGCTTTGAACTTTGTAAGAAGATTAACGATGGCCCAACTTTCATCTATAGAATCATCACGGGCGATGAAATTCTCGTTTACAGCTACGATCCGGAGACAAAACAGCAGTCCAAGTGGAAGAGGCAGCATTCACCAAGATATGAAAACAAGCATGGCAGGTTCGGAGGGGAAGCGAAATGCATGCTGGTCGTCTTTTTCGAAACCCATCGTTTTTTTTAATTTTTCGAAATCAAAGGCATCGTTCATCGAGAATTTGTTCCTCCCGGCAGTGCGATGAATTTTGATTTTTACTGCGATGTTTTGAGGTGCTTCAGAGAAATTGTGCGATGGGAAAGACCGGATCTGTGGTGCAACAGCAATTGCTTGTTGCATCATGTAAACTCCCTCACTCAACTCCCTTCCTAAAGGTCAAGCATTTTTTTATAAATAACAAAATGGCGGCGATCCACGCCCTCCCTCCGTACTCGTCTGACCTATCTCCTTGTGAATTTACTGTGTTTCCTGAAACGAAATTGAAGACGGTAGAAGAATCTGAAATAGAATCACAGGCGATATTAGACGGCCTTCGGGAAAAGAACTTCCATGGTGCTTTTGAGGCGTGGAAAATGCGCCAGTATCACTGTGTACCTTTCCAAAGGGACTGTTTCGTATAATATGGTGCCTGAATATAAATAATATATGAAATATAATATTTACTTGAGTACTGGTTTACTTTTGAGAGGACTGGTCCGGGAAGTTTCTTGTACTACCACGTACACACACACACTCACACACACACACACACACACACACATACATACATACATACATACATACATACATACATACATA
>JAOPJM010001463.1:8947176-8958350 GCA_027124095.1 Muusoctopus leioderma | reverse complement strand
AGAGAGAGAGAGAGAGAGAGAGAGAGAGAGAGAGAGAGAGAGAGAGAGAGAGAGAGAGCTTTCAGTGTTGACGGCCTGAGTACACGGTGAAGAAAATATTTAGCTCGTATTACCAAACTAGTTTTTATAGTTGTTAAAACTTCCTGATTGAGCTGATAGAGGGATGACTAATGAACTAACTAATTTATATTGATTTTGCCATCAAATCAGGAATCATAGGTGGTGCA
The DNA here is from genome assembly GCA_027124095.1 of Muusoctopus leioderma. Taxonomy (NCBI): domain Eukaryota; kingdom Metazoa; phylum Mollusca; class Cephalopoda; order Octopoda; family Octopodidae; genus Muusoctopus; species Muusoctopus leioderma. Next base: position 8,958,123 of record JAOPJM010001463.1, on the reverse strand, counting down.
GAGAAGAAAAAAGAAATAATCCATTTTGTATCTAATGAATCCAGCCTCCCGTTCAGGGTGTATTGATGGAGCTATAACCACTCTTGGAATCACTGATGCCTGATGTATTGGGACAACTGGGAATGGAACACTTCAAATGTAGCCGAGCATGTTGCTTACTATCAATGGACGAGGAGGAGGAGGAGGAAGCAGTAATACCACTGTATGTATATATATATATACATACATATATATACATATACACATATATATATATATACATATATATATATACATATACATATATATACATATACATATACATATATATATATATATACACACATATATATATATATATATCACAGTGGTGATCTCCTTGTTAACAATTGATGAGTGTCTTGCATTGTTAACTCTATGCGTGTGTGTGTGTGTGCATGTGTGTATGTCTCAGTGTGTGCATGTGTGTCTAAATGTGTATGTGTGACTATGTGTTAGTGTGAACGTGTATGTGTGGGTATGTGTGCAACACAATATGGGTGTAAATGTGAGTGTGAATGTGATTGTGTATATGTGTCTATGTGTCATATGTATGTACCTACATATATGTACATATTAATGTGCTTTCTTGACAACTATGAAACCTGATAGAGTTGTTGTACGGTGGTTCCAGTTATTGTGATTCCAAGCATCATCAGAGATATATACTGAGAAAATGGTAAGGTGAGGTAAAACAACAGAGTGAAAGGCAATGAGATAAAACTAGAGGCAAACAGACAGATACTCTGTACCATATTAGTGAACATATCCAGATGTGGCTAGAGACAAACAGATATATACAAGACTGTACCTTAGTGAACATATCCAGATGTGGCGAGAGACAAAGAGATAGATACAGAACTGTGTACCACATTAGTGAACACATCCAGATGTGGCTAGAGAGAAATAGATAGATACAGGACAGGATGGACCTTATTAGTGAACATATCCAGATGTAGCTAGAGACAAATAGATAGATACAGGACTGACTGTACCATATTAGTGAACACATCCAGATGTGGCTAGAGACAAAAGGATAGACACAGGACTGTACCATATTAGTAAACATGTACAGATGAGACTAGAGACATAAAGGTAGACACAAGACTGTTCCATTTCAGTGAACATGTCCAGGTGTGGCTACAGACAAACAGATAGATACAGGACTGTATCATATTAGTGAACATATCCAGATGAGGCCTAGAGACAAAGAGACAGATACATGACTGTACCTTATCAGTGAACATCTCCAGATGTAGCTTGAGACAAAGAGATAGAAACATGACTGCACCTTATCAGTGAACATATCCAGATGAAGCTGGAGACAAAGACACAGATACAGATACAGGACTGTACTATATCAGTGAACATCCCCAATGAGAGATTCTCTACATGGTTGCTCAACTTGTTAGAAATAGCAGCCAAATCTCCCTCAAATCACAACCTGCTATCTTTAAAAAAAAGGCAGATCCCTTGGAGAATGCAGTCCTGGATGTGATGACTGAAAATGAGATGGGATGGTCATGGCTGGAATGAGATGAGAGGGCTGGCTTGATCAGAGCAACACATTCTACTCTCTACTTTGTTTTTAATATAACTGTCTTGTGATTGCTTGTAAACTATGTTTCTGCCATTAATATCATGTATATCCACTATTCCATACATTTGGCATTAACAATTTAACAATTTACTGGTCTCATCTGAAAGAAAAAAACAAAAACCCAAACAATTATGTCTGCAGACACACACACATATATATATATATATATATATATATATATATATATATAAATAAACATACACACAGCACAAATATATACAGTCACTGACATTTATTCGCACACATAAACAAGCAAGCAAGCACACACACACCACCAATAAGCTACATGAAGATTTTCTTATGCAGCTTCGCAAGAGTGTGAAATTAGATAGAACACCGTCAGTAGATGTGAGACACACGTGTTCCAATAAAGCTACTGTCATTGCTAGAATTTGGTCTCCTGCCAATACCGTTGTGTTCAATGGTGCTTGCTATGATTGTGCTAAAGATGGGAAATTACTTTTAACGATTCCAAGCATGCTATAAATTGGCTTATTAAAGGTGTCACAGAATGCAGGTGCCAACTTGCAGAAAGAAAAAAAAAACAAACAAATTTAACTCTCAGGCTGAGGTAATTTTTGCCAAAGTTAATAATAGCTGAATTATGTATTAGCTTTTTCTTTTTTTGAATGAAACAATAATCTTAAGACAAACATATCTGTGGGTTTTGCTCTTGTATTTCTATCGTAACCATTCCGTGAATAGGAAAACGACAGAAAAAAAATGAAAAATAATTTGAGAGGCTAGAAATATGCAGTCCTAAATGTGCTATGCCTGGGTGGTGGTGGTGGTGGTGGTGGGGGGGGGAACTGAGATGATCATGGCTAGAATACCTTTAATCATAGGTGTGCTCAATCAGGGTCTGTTGAGCAGGGACTAAATGATAACAATAATAAGAACAAAACTTGCTAGAAATATCAGCCAAACCTCCCTCAAATTACCCCACACCTTCTTACAAAAGGAAGAACACATTAGATAATGATCATGGCTGGAATGCCTTTAACCCTTTTGATACCAAACCACCCTTAATTCTATGACAAAAAAAACCCATTTGTTTTAAAGTGTTCATATTTAAATTTAAATCTTCCATTATAATTTGATGTAAAAACGTTTCCTTAAGTTATGTACCAAACACCAACTTAATAACAAGAAAGTTATTTTACTAAATTCCTCCAAATTCTTGAATATTTTATTAGAAATACGGTAACGAAAGGGTTCATTATTTCATTTTGGAGAAAGGAATCCAGTAATTTATTGCATGTCTGTAATTGTTGAAGTGATGTTTTTTTCTTCAAGTTTCCTCGCTGAATCATTTCAGAACATTTCAAGAATGTCTTAGAAATGTTGTTAGTTAGAGGATGAATATCAGCACCATTGTTTTAATGTTAGTTTTTCCATATTGGTATAGACTACATGTGTACAATATAGCATCTCTCCAAAGGGTTTTTATCTTGTATTCTCTCTACTGTGTGGCCTAATGTTGTCTGGGCTGCTCTGAAATTAAATACCTTAGCAATCACATTTTTTATGATAATGACCAGTTCACAAATAACTGATGGGAAAATATAATTTATGCTAGACTTAATGTAATATATGTTGACATGTTTCAGAGGCAGTAAAATCTACTTCTTCACAAACTATGACACCATCATCTTCACCTAATCTTTCCAAATCTACAAACATAACTTTAGCTTGCAGTATAGAATGGGAAGATCTACCAGCTAAGTACTACAGAAAGTCTCTTACACCTGAGGAAATAGAATTTATTGAGGTAAGTGTCTTATTCTCTTATTGCCAGGACATACTTTATAATATTTGTTATGTTAAATGTCTGATCATCTTTTGAATTTGACTTTTTATTGTCTTATGTGTCCTTTGCCATGGGTTAGATAGTTCTGCAAATTTGATTCTTTTTATGAAAGTATTTTTACAGTTGAATGACCTTTCCCATGGATACACTTCAGTTCCAAGGTATAACATTAATACCAATAGCATGGTACTGAGCCTTACCTGGTTTTCATGCTATTCCAGCAGCTAATCTCAATCTGTATTGTTGGGTGATGATTCTTGTTAACAGCAGAAACCATAAAATAATCAAATTGTCATCAGAGACACTAATGATGTTTACTCAATAATGTACAATTAAAGATTTACCAGATCCTTTACTATTGATACATTAAATATCTTCCCTCATTAGCACTTAGAACACTCTACTTTGTTAGTTTTAATAATATGATTAAACAACCAGATCTATTTCTATCAGAGTTACTCTATTTTCAAAATCTTTTGAAACCTCATCACAATAAGGAAAATGGAGAAATTGAGAGTGCATTTATGACTGAAATACATAACTGAAGTCTTAATTACTACTTCTTGTTTTTCAGAGAGGAGGCCCAGCCTAATGGATTTATCTGCAGAATGTTATACAAAGACTCTAGTGTTGTTTATTTATTACAAAAGCTCAAGGACCTTACTACTATGATTTAGATAAAACATTCTCATGTTGTCAAACATGAAGTTTATTTGGAACATAAAAGTATGGAAAAATCACAGCATTCAATTTTAATAAATGCTAATGATTGTAAAATAAATACTTGTTATTTTAAATATATATTCTTTCATGTCATTTAAAACTTAACATTTGTGTGTATTGATGACAATATTAAGTTTGAAATTGTTCAAATGATGATTGCTTTTTAAGTTTGAAATTTAAAAATTTTTTTAATTTAAAATTCCTTTATTGGTTTCAACTGCAGCTATACTGAGACATCACCTTTAAGGGTTTTCAGTCAATCTTATTGGCCCCAGTACTTATTTTATTGAGTGGCTAAGTTACAGTTTTAGACATAACACTGGTTTTTTTTAACGTAGTGGATAAAAGGGAGAAAAGATATGTGCAGAAATTTAGTTCTACAACTACACATATTACTGGTAAACGGAATATTGGAACTCATCTAATTTAAAATATATTAAAGTTGCCTTTTGATGCACATTCTCATCGAAAGGACATTCTGGCTTTACCCTAGGGTCGTACCCCACCAGCTGAAATTAGGAAAGGTCTGGTGGAGAATTAACAGAGTTTACATGCCAGGAATGTGGCACATGCAAATCCAAAGACCTAGTCTTTAGTGATGTAACAATACTACTACTAATAATAATAATTAAGGCACAATGCCATAAATATTAGGTGGGTGTAGTCGATTAAATGTACCCCAGTATTTGACTGGTACTTTATTTTATCAACTACACAGGATGAAAAGCAAAGTTAACTTCAGCAGGTATTAAACTCAGAATTTGAAGGGATGTAACTAAATGCCACAAATCATAACTGCTTTGCCAATCTACCGCCAATAATATTGATTTAATATATTTACATAGAAATAGATCAAATGAAAACAGTGTTACTCTGTTTCAATAACTGAAAAGAGGCAAGAAAAACTAACAAGGTTACTTGTAAATAATAAATGACAACTTCAATTAATGTTCTCCTTTTATGTAACTTTCTCTACTCTACTTGTCAACTAAGATGAAAACAACTCTAAAGAAATACCTACTAAGTTATTGTACAAATGTTTGTATTTGTAGACTCAGTTAACCCACACCAGTATAGAAAAATACTTGTAAAAGTTTATCAGTCAAAAATTGGTTTAACATTTGATAATCTCAAACAATTTGACGTAATTGATTTAAATCATTGCTTGCAACTACAAATATTTTATTTTTAAAATACACTTTATTCTTCCAAAATAGATATATAAATATAATGGTTTATAATACAAAATTATTTGATTGTTTTCTCTAAAACAATGGAAATCTGCAAGGTAAGCTATCTGATGGTCCTGTCCAGTTTTATAATGCCTCTTCTGTCTCAAAGTAACCTTTCAATGTGGCTGTATCAAGTTGAATGATAAGATGTTCTGTGCCATCTGCAGCCTGAAACAAACAAATTTAACAATTGCTTAGTGTTCTTGAGACAAACGCTTCTACTACACAATTCTGATTATTTTCCCTTCCACAATTCAGATTTAAATGTATTCGAAATAAATTTCAATTTGAATAATAGGGAAAAACATTCGCAACTAAAATAATTAACAATAATTATTACATAATGTAGTATAAGTACATGAGACGGCGGAGATCAAAATAAAGATGTGTACATGTATTTCTAACATGCTTGTGTACACCCAAACGTGCAATGGCACTCATTGTGTGTTTTGTCTCAGAAGAATTTTTCCCTAGAGACTTAATGTGGTAAAAAAAACACGACAAACTGAAAATGTCAGTGGACTGCCATACACCAGTGTTACAGGGTAATTTCCCCTCTTCAGTGACGGACACCAAGTTGGTCATCTGGAGTTAAGTAGGAACTTCTGTTCCTAGCAAGAATAACATTTGCTGGTGTGTGCGGAAGGAAGCCTGCCAGGCTGAAATTAAAATAGTATAAGCACACGAGACAGCGGGGATCAAAATAAAGATGTGCACATGTATTTCTAACCCGTTTGTGTATGCCCAAATGTGCAACGGCACTCGCTCTGTGTTTTGTCTCGGAGAACAATTTCTCCCTAGAGACTTTGTGTGTACACAAATGTGTTAGAAATACATGTACACATCTTTATTTTGTATATATATATATATATATATATATATGTGTGTATATATCTATGTGTATATATCTGTGTGTATATATCTATATATATATATCTCCACTTTCCCATGTTAGATGATGGATTAATTTCAACACTATGTGCTCATACTACTAACCACTCCTGTGTATCTACTACATATGAAATCCCTCTTTGCTAGCCTGTCTTGAGATCCCACTGCACATTTTGTGTACCCACTATTTGCATTGGGTACCCACTATAGAGTTCCTACATACTCCCTTGCTACAAATCAAGCATGGCCGCTTCCCTAATATAAAATGAACAGAATGAAATTTTACCTTTTTAGACTTTATCAACTTATGGTCTTTGAACTCTGTCAACTGAGATCGCAAAGCAATATCGTTGTTTACCAAAAAGGATTCCCGGCAGCGCTGGTAGAGGTCATGGAAGGACATTCCTGAATGTTAGCAAAGAAACTTTGATAAATATATGAAAATACAACTTGAAATGACATTAAATGTCTTAGATGAGTTGTAATTAATATGATTATAATTTTTAGAACTATTAACCTCATTGTTAGAGAGAAAAAAATGCTTAATAATTACATCTACACTATTTTTCGATTGGAGATCAAACTGATGAAAATGTACTGTAGATGTAAATTTTGAAAGTATTTGTCATCCTGAAAGATAAGGTTTAACTCTTAACGTCCTGTAGGACACAGTTCCACACAGTACTACATCATCGAATTGACATGGATAATTGAACTATTATATATGGTGAGAGTGAACAATTTTTGTGTTAAAACACCTCAAGTACCTGTGTTTCTTATCTGTAAATTTCATAATAAATAAGCTGCAAAAAACCCATTTTTAGGATTTTTCTGCTCCACCATTACAGGACTTGGAAAATTTTCAACAGGATGTTAAGAGTTAATAGTCCGAAAAATTAAAATCTTATTGAAATGATATATTTAAATATTTTTGTTTTAATCTGTTACTATAATATATTAATGGTACTTATTTCTCCAAAGATCTTTGATGTAGAGGCTAGGTGGCCAAGTGGATAAAATAGAAGTGAACTACCTGTTCATAGTTTGTGAGTTCAAATCTGCCACAAATGTTTCATTTGTATTTGTGAGCAGAACATTCTACATTGCTTTAGTTCACCTAGCAGTGGTGGTGGTGGTGGTGGTGGGGGAAGGAGTAGCTACTAGATCAATCTGGGAATGTTACTTGTGATAGACTGGTATCCTGGCCAAGGTGGAGATTTGTCTCTTAGCTCTGGTTTCATGGTATAAAGCGGATAAGCGCTGGTTGTTAAAAGCCCTTGGGACCTAGGAGCTATTTTCATTATACATAATTAACTCTGACGGAATTTGAACTCAGTTATCACATTTGTCAATATAACACATTCAATCCAGTGTACTATTTTATTAACCAAGTCCGACACCCAGAAAATGTCAAAATATCAACATTTAGAGAATGAAAGTAAGGCAAATACTGATATTTAGGTAACATTAAAGAAAGATAACGAATAGACAGATTAAGAAAGAATTATAACAGATGGATAAACAACCAATCTGCAAAGGTCATGGGAACCCCTCCACCTCTAACTGATTAATAAAAAAAACAAAAAAAACTGAATAAATAGATTAACAGTCCGATCTGATCTGAGCCATTAACTCCTAATGAAGTCGTTGGGGTGCCATCATAACATACAGCTTTTCTTAGGCACCACAAAGTTTAAATAAATGCCCATCTCCTCTCCAGGCCTGACCACAGCTGATTTCTTCCAAAGAGAAAGAGAGAGATCGACCCCAGTACTAGACTGGTACTTTATTTATCGACCCCGAAAGGATGAAAGGCAAAGTTGACCTCAGCTGGATTTGAACTCAGGGCACAGGGAACCGGAATGAATACTGCAAAGCATTCTAACTGATGCTCTAATGACTCTGCCAATTCACTGCCTATAGATTAACAATACTGAGGTTAAAGATTTAAAATACATAAAACTGGTTAAATTAATATTTAGTATTATAAAAGGTGGTGGATGGCAGAATTGGTAGAGCTCTGGACAAAATACTTTGCAGTATTTAGTCACATCTCTTTACGTTCTGACTTCAAATCCCTCTGGGATTGACTTTGCCTGTCACCCACTGGTGTTGATAAAGAAAGTACCAGTAATATACTGAGGTCGATATAATCGACGATACTCTTCTCCAATATTTGAGGCCTTGTGCCTATATTAGAAATCAATATTTAGTAATACAGATCTGTTTGATAATATAGCATATATATAACATAGTTGTACGTAAGTTACCTTGATAGTTATGAACACTGGCTTGATTTTCCATCTGATAGCGAGCAAGAAGCATGAATATCCCTTTAGCATTTGATGTTAAACTACGCATAACATGTGATAGAGAGCTGAGTGCCAAACGTCCAGATTGTTGCACCATCAGGGAATTTTCATAGGCTGTTTCTTCTATATACGGCATATAAGTAGTTACATCACACCACAACCAGTTGAATTTCATGTAGCGCATATGGTCCCAGACTAAAACAGTAGGATAACATTACAACGAAATCAATAAGAAAAATTGTGTGATCTAGGCCAGTGTTTCTCAAAATGTGTTCTGGGAGATAAGGTGTCTTTTAATAAAAATTTAGTATAAGGATTCTATATAGGTGCAGGCATGGCTGTGTGGTTAAGAACTTCGCTTCGTAACCACATGGTTTCGGGTTCGGTCCCACTGCATGGCACCTTGGGCTGACCAATGCCTTGTGAGTGGAATTGGTAGACAGAAACTGTATAGAGGAACCTGTCGTATATATGTCTGTGTGCGTGTCATTGCTTGATGCCGTTTATTGCTGAAATTGACCGGTGACATTTGTTCATATCTCCAATAACCAAATGCCCGGCCGTTCAGTGATTCGGTGACGTGATTCCCATACTTAATCAGTATGGTTGGTGACAGGAAGGGCATCTGACCGTAAAATGCTACCTCAAGAAATCTTCGTCCAACCCATGCTAGCATGGAAAAACGGATATAAAACGATGATGATGATGATTCCACGACAAAATAAGTTTGGCAACTGCTGATTTAGGCCAACATAAGGTAAGGATTCTGTTGATGTTGGGTAGCCCCTGATCAGCCCTGCTAGAATGAAGCAATTGATCAATGTTTCTAACGGTGGAACATTGTCATAATGTTTAGGACTTGATAAACATGATGCTGATTTTAAAGACAGTAAGGAGCTTGTTGAGTCAGATTGGGCATCTACATTGGGCAGATTGAGCAACGACATAAAAGCCTTCCTGCTGGCTACTGTTAGTTCTATTCCAAAGACAGTATGGAATTTGTTGAGAAAGATTTGGCACTATATTGTTCAGGTTGAGTGACTACATAGAAGCTTCAGTTGGCTCTATATTAAAGACTGTAAGGCAATTTGTTGAGGAAGATCTAGTAGCTCTATTCAATAGATAAAGCAATTATATGAATGCACTCTCTTTCTCTCTCCCTCTTTCGAGTGTTGTGAGCTGGAAATGAGTATAACACCATTCGTATATATGAAAATATATTTAGGAATTCAGGGCTTAAACCCTAATTAGGAACCTGTGATTAGCAACTGAATGATTACAATTTCACTTGGTCACTCCTTACACCTGGGCTCAAGCCAACATTCCTATATAGTAAAACTAAATATATTTTCATGTATTATTTTCGCTGATTTGCCGTAAAGTATCAGCCATAGTTTTAGACTTATAGAAATGCTGGTTTTTCAGTGAAATAATGTCACATTGAGTTGTTAGGACACTACTGAAGACTTTATGTCATAGGCGCAAGCATGATTGTATGGTTAAAAAGTTTGCTTTGCAACCACGTTGTTTATAGTTCAATACCACTGTGTGACACCTTGGGCAAGTGTCTTCTACTCTACTATAGTCTCGGGCTGACCAATGCCTTGTGGGTGAAATTTGGGAGATAGAAACTGTGTGGAAGCCTATATATATAAAAGGGTATAAAACAGTAACAAGATAGAGGGAGAGAAAGAAGGAGTTAAATGACATACTTAGAGGTGCGTTTATGTGATCAATAGAAGCGACAATGTGGAAACGTTTGATTCTACACAGGAAACTGAATATATTCTGGATTTTAGCTGAACGTAACGTGATGCCATCAATATTGTGGATTAACAGGAAGAAATCTCTATCATCATCTATAATAAAGAAAAATGGAGGGAAAAAAAACATATGAAAACTGGCTTTCATAATTAGAATGTCCAAATACTTTATTAATTAGGATTTTTTTGTTTTATCAGTTAGTCAGGAGAGAAGGCTGTGACCATCACCCCTTTTTCAGCTCTTCCGAGACTGGAGGGAGAACGGTATCCTCAGACCGGAGATCTGGCCCCTGAATGCTTGCAACAGAGTGGACTCTGTTAAAGGCACCCAAGGTGCCAGGTGGTGGTGTTAAACCGGGTGTTGGGTATGAAATAGCATTGGTATCAAGCAGAGATGAGTGGATAAGAACAAGGAGAGAAGTAGTGGTTGAATGAGAACAAGGAGAGAAGTAGTGGTTGAATGAGAACAAGGAGAGAAGTAGTGGTTGAATGAGAACAAGGAGAGAAGTAGTGGTTGAATGAGAACAAGGAGAGAAGTAGTGGTTGAATGAGAACAAGGAGAGAAGTAGTGGTTGAATGAGAACAAGGAGAGAAGTAG
>JAOPJM010001463.1:8917016-8930623 GCA_027124095.1 Muusoctopus leioderma | reverse complement strand
ATATTTACCATATATAAATCACATTGATAAGAAACAATTTAGTAAATTTCAAAATATTAAATAATCATTTATTCTCTGATACGAGCTCTGTCTGAAATGTTAAATATTTGTTACGGCATACCAATGTATCTCAATTTTTGTTAAAAACTTTAACAAAGTTTCTCTGTCTGAGATGATAAGTCCAGTGATGGAAATGGGTTTTAGGAACTAGAGGTACACTAAGGTCTGTGAGGCTGAGGTTGGGAAGGAGAGGGGTAGACGCTCTAAGCCTCTATAATTGGACATAAACTTGAAACTGAGAAGTGGGGGGGATACCATCCTCCCATGTACCGTCCCATTTCCATCACTGGATAAGGCACTGAATACCATATCAGAGGACAATTAAAAACATTGATTCTAATATGGTTGGATAGCACTGGTCGTTCTTTGAATTTGTAGGACTTTTTCATTATTGAGCTGATGTTTGGAATATAAAATTATGATGGATAGTTTTAATATCACTATGAACACTTTAAAGCAAGAGGTTTTGTATCATAAAACCAGAGGTGGTTTCAGGCAGATTAGAATTGAAACATTATCTTTACACAATTTTCACTGTCAAAAATAATCCTTCACCATCAGAACATTAACTCAAAGGCATTAATATGTTTGTGTAACACTTGTCTTTGACATTAAATATCAAAAAGATGTTGTATATGATTTTAACAGTATGGAATGCTCTATGATCACAAATTCTCTTTTGTAGCAGCTATGCTATTTCTAACTGATACAGAATATGGATAAAGTTATGTTAGTCTTAGTAGGATTTGATCTCATATTAAATAGCTAGAGAATTATTTATGCTATTAATGTAATTGGTGTTACAACAATGAGATATTATACACATGCTACCTAATTTCAGCTGGATAGGATAGTGTGATGAAAGGATTTAGTGCTTTGTCAATGACAGATATTAAAAAGTTCAACCTTTCAATTCAAGGTTTATTTTAAAATATACATATACATAAAATACAATATAACATACTACAGAAATAATGGCTTAGTCAGAAGGAACAGGCAGTGCCCATGACTTCTGCAGGCCCTCCGAGAAATGAGACTGATATATTAGTAAACTGATGTCTGCAGAAAAAATGTACACAGGGAAGGAATTCCAGAGGGTTGACATTCTGAGGAGAAAGGATTGGGTGAAATGGTCAGTGCATGGTCTGAGAGGTGAGATGCATCAGGGGTTATAAAAGGAGGAGAGACAGGTGGACTTAGGTGGAGGTGGTATGCAACTAGCTAGTTCAGAAGACGTAGTATAAACTAAATTGTAATAGAGTTTACAAGCAAAGAAATAATACTTATAAGACTAAGACAATAAACAATTTACAAGTAACAGGTCATTTAGAGTCTTTTCTACCAGTTCAAGTGTGTAAACATGGAGTGTACTCCATTTTGGCATGAACAAATTATGTATATATTTAGGAGTATGACAAAATATGGAATTGAACTATCTCTATATCTATTTATTTTACTAGAGACCTGAAGAGGTTAACTGTTATTTTTAAGAGTATATCTTCTGATCCCACCTAAATGTTTAAAGCCAAGAATCAAAGGTCTCAATGTTTATGTAGTTGCATTACCAAACCTTAAATGAAGTACATGTTGGTGTATCAGGAGATGAAGATTGCATCTGACATAAGCAGCTTGGTAACAAACATAGTCTTTAGTTACACTTATTCTCACCAACACCATTGTGTCTCATTAAAGGCCTGATAATATAAATACCAATAGCATACTGGATTAAGAGGTTGAGCTGTTGAGAGATAGAATATCATGTTTCAGAGCTATGTTAGCTTGTGGATTAGAGGCTTATCCCAATTTACATGGTGTTAATATAATGAGAGATATATATTTCCCTTGGATAGATGATGTTAGTGCATTGCAGGTTTGTTACCTAGAAACGTTCTGAGAAGATTAAAGTTCATAAATATTCAGTGAGTTTGGATGTCTACATTCTAGCCACACTTCCTTTCTGTAACAAATTGAAGACTAATTTTATGCCTACTTGAGTAGCCTTTGTTATTTTTAAAGGAGAATTTGAATGATCACGGGAATGATGAAGATCTTAATAAAACCAGGGAGTTGCTTACCTTCATTTAAACACTTCTCACAGAAAATATGGCCACAGTTGGTGAGAGAAAATTTAATACCATTGTCAGGCTGCTTGAAACATACGTTGCAGTGAAGCCATTCTATCATTCTATGTTCCTTATTTGGAATTAGAGTACTTGTAACTGAAAAATATATCAGTAAAAATAAATTATTTGAAATGCCATTCTACATGATACAGCAAGATTAAATATGCTTTAAACATTGAATATGGAAAAATATAAAATTATATATTGTGTTTGTTGCACCATTAACAAAGAGACTAATCTTTAGCTATTCAAAGTTGTGTGTCCTTAGGTTGTCGCTTTTCATGCAAAAACATAAAGGAGCTCAAACCACACTTCTAGTATGTAGAGTGTGTGTATCAATTTATTATTATAATTATTAGCACTGTCGCATCACTGGAGACCAAGTCTTTGGATTCAGTTGTACATTTCTGGCAATCATATTTATTAATTCTTCTTTAGGCTTTCCTTTAACTGAAGTAAAGGCCTTCTAGGGTAAAAAAAAAAGTCTATTTTAATACCAGAATGTGAAGGTAACACACTTTATATTATAAAACAAACTCCATTTGTCAGTGAATCCATAAAGATTTGTCAAATCCATAAGGATTTTGAGTAATCTCAATTTGTTTTTTTTTTATAAAGAAATTCAAATATGAAACATTTCATTTTACTTGGTTGTATCAAAATAAATTTTTGAGAGAAAATACAAATAAATAGACGAAGGTAGGAAAGAAAAACAAAGAAAACTCGGGAGAAAGTGCTGTACTAAAATTCTAAATAATTGTTTCACTGGTAAAAGATAAGTTTCAAAGGTATCAAACCATAGCTTTGATCAAGCAGCCCTATTATCAAAAACATTCCAGTGATGACCATCTAGTCTTTTTATTAAGACACATTGTACCTAGGACTATATTATCCAATGTGTCCTTCCCTTTTTAAGACGGTAAGGTGTGATTTGAGGGAGATCTGTCTGCTATTTCTAGCATGTAGTTAAAGCATCGGACATAAATAAGGCCTTGCAGTTCAAATCCGGACACGTTAAAATAAAGTACCAGTCAATTACTGGGTCGGTTTATATTCCTATAATGCATCCTAGATTTGAATGGGGTTATAATAGAGGACCACGTATAGGCTCCCTTGTTAACTCGTATTGTTTTTAGATTTAGCTGTTATGATGCGACGAAGTGTGAGTGCCAAAGACATTGAATACCAAGTCTGATTTAATGTTGTCATCGTATTGGTATTTAATATAATTATAATAGAAGACAGTATATTCAGTAAACTAAACAGCTGATATTTTTACAGTAGCAATTAATATTACAAAAAAACTGTTGGGAATGGCAACAATCCAAGCCAAAAAAAGTGGATCTGTTATATTGCATCTCAATACTTTTCCCGAAGAAAAGCAACAGCATTTAATACCTTTTTCATAGGTATGAATAACACTTCCGTTTTATAGGAATAACAGGGAGTTGTGATGTTCATGTATTTCTAAAGGACACACGTCAACGACTTACGTGAAACGGTTACAACTCTAAAGCAAAAACTTTTCTCCCAAATTTGTAAATATCTTTTTTTTTTATTAGTTTCTTTACGAAGTTGTTGTTTAGCCCAAGATCAGCCCTGAAAGAGCAGATTTATGACGAAGGCATTTAAGCAATCCTGTCTTCTTGTAAGGCATAGTGTATCTACATTATTCAATGTGTCCTTCCTTGTCTAAGGCGGTAGGGTGTGATTTGAGGGAGATTGGGTTGCTATTGCTAATAGGTCAAGTGATCGCATAAAGGTTCCCTTGTTGGCGTAAATAAGGGTAGGAATGAAGGAGGGTAATTTTATGAAGGAGGTTACTGGTAGGTATGATGGTGGGAAGTAGTGGCATACACACATGTTGGAATAAAATCAACAATCTTACACACAACGACAAGGTTTGATTGTGGTTAAAATGGAATATCAAACGTGAAGGTGTTGCGAAAAATACAACCTGCAAAATATAGAATAAGTAGGCAGCTTTCACAAAATGTCAAAGTCTCTGTATATTCATTGAATTCTTTCGCGGAGACAACTTATAAAGAACAACCAAAAAGTGAAACTCCATTTCAAGACATTGGTTTATCTCAAAGGATAAAACAACGTCTGTCTCGTTGGTCTTTAATTAAATGAAGAAAAAAGTTCTAGGGTGGAAATTGAATAAAACTGGAGGGAATATATGATTTAGAATTATGAACGAATGCGATTTTTTGAAAATTGTCTTGAAACATCGCGAAACTTTCATTTTGATGACTTTTGTGAATGATGAACGTTTCAATAATAATAATAATAATGAATAATAAGAAAAATAATAATGAATATAAAGTTCACCTCGTGATCATAAAGTGTATATATTATTGCTTTCTACCAATCAAGCAGGTTGTTTAGCCATAAAATTGCTCGGGAGAAAATGAGTCAAGAAGAGAAACTAAATTATTGAAGGACGTCGGTGTCTGGAAATATTGTCGTATGTTCGTGTACGTCTGTTCGACATTATCCGGTAACGATCGGTAAATTCCGACTATCTGATGCATGTACAAATTATTAAGGGTTGCAGACAATAGAATCGAACTCAGTATGTTATGTAACTTATTTTATTCGACTCTCAGAAAGATGAAAGGTAAATAAAGTTCAAGAAATGGAATAAGTTCGTGTGCCGTGAGAAGAAAAGAATTCTAATGTTTCCGGACAGAGTGCTTAAATAAGATGAAGGGCGAAGTCGACCACAGTAAGATTCGAACTCGAAGCATAATGCGACGAGCTAAGTAAGGCGTTAAGAAATTATTGAGAATTGTTAATTTGTTGTTTAGACCCAGGCTAACCTTTATCCAGCAGACCATTCCATATTTTTCCAGACATCGTGTATCCAAGACTACAGTATCTAATGTGGCCTACCTTTTTTTTTTAGCAGTAGGGTGTGACTTAAGGGAGGTTAATTATTTCTAGCATGTCAAGGGACTACATAGAGGCGCCCTTCTTGGGCTTTTAACTAGGCACACTTCATAGGAGAGGACAATGGAAAGTTGGGATATTTATGCATTTCTCAGGGGCATGATTGACATAAGCGGCGAGGAATGGCTTCAGCAAGGAATCGAAATCTGGTCACTGGATCCGACACTTGTGGAAGTTATTCTTTACCATATCATAATTATTGATACGTCCTTAAAAATAAAATTAGTATTCAATAAAAGCTCAAATAATTTCTAAGGAATTATGATGTCTATGCTATTAAAGATTTCTTACATTAATACAACAGGATAAATTTATAAGTGAGCAGTACAAGGCAACTAAATCTACTCGAGTATATTACTGGTACTTATTTTATTGATCCCAGAAAGGCAAACACCAGAAGAATTTGAACTGAGAATGTGAAGATATGTAACTGAGCACTGCAAGGCATCTATTCCAGAGCTCTTATGATTCTGCCATCCGCCATTCTCCTTTATATTATTAATGAAAAATCAAAAGTTTGAGGTTGTTTAGCCTCAGGTCAGCCCCAAGTCAGCTTAAACTGATAAAGAACTATCTCAGAACAAACATGTCACAAGGTCATCTGTTTGGCCTTACCTTGACTCTTCATTGAATTGGAACTCAGTCAAAATATTAATTTCAGACATATTATACAAAACTTTGCACATAAGAAAGCATGCAAAGCACTTCTGAAAAAGTGAAAACCCAGTTAGTCACACTATGATCTTTGGTAATATATAAATAATTAAAATTATGTTGTTTTGGTTTTAATAATTGGGATGGGGGATAAAATAGTCTCGACCTGAGTATAAATCTTTCTCTCGACAGCCCTGGTAGTAGCAGTGGTGGTGGTAGCGCTGGTAGTGGTATTACTGGTGGTGGTAATAGTGGTGGCGGTTGTAGTAGTAGTGGTAGTGGTCATAGTAATATGGGTGGTATTGGTGATGGTTGTAGTAGTGGTGTGGTCGTAGTAGTGGTGTGGTCGTAGTAGTGATGTGGCCGTAGTAGTGGTGTGGTCGTAGTAGTGGTGTGGTCGTAGTAGTGATGTGGCCGTAGTAGTCACAGTAGTGTTGGTGGTACTGATGGTGATTGTAGTAATGGTGTGGTCATAGTCAGTGCTTCCGAGAGAAATTTTGCAAGGCAGAATGAGACTGCATTTGGGGCCCTTCATGGGTGTGTGTGTGTGTGTGCTCATCTCAAAATTGAGGATTTAAGTCTTTTCGAAAAGATATTGGTATAATATGAAATTTTGAAGTTGTAGTGTTTCCTTCTTTGTAGAAAAATATGGTTATGATAAAATATAAGCAAAGTGGTGTATGATTATGAAAGCATAATTGAACCTGATAGCTAAGGCTATCTGAATATGACCTGTGCCATTTTATTGCATGGGCAAACTGGGCAATTCCCCCCCCCCACTCAAGAATCAATTTGAAACATAAAAATTAATACCTACTCAATGAATAAGCATGTAAGAGGATGAGTATTCCACAGACACATGTACCCTTAACGTAATCCTCAGGCAGAATCAGTGTGACACAGTGTAACAGGACGGGACCTTTGAATTACAAATACAATCCATCCGATAGGCTCCCGCACAGTTTCCGTCTCCCTAGTTTCACTCACAAGGCTTGGGTGAACCCGAGGCTAAAGTAAAAGACACTTGCCCAAGATGCCACACAATGGGATAGATAGAACTCGGGACCTCGTGATTGCGAAGCGAACTTTTTAACCATTCGGTGTGCCCCAGAGCTAGATCCCTATACTCTCCAAACTTTTCAATCTCTCCCTCTCTACTGTGATATACCCTGATTTTTGGAAACACGCTACAGTGTGTCCCATTCCCAAGAAGGGCAACCCGTCTGACCCTGCCAACTATCGTCCTATTGCACTCACTTCCAATATCTCAAAGGTAATGGAAACAGCCATTAACAATGATGTTCTCCAGCACCTTGAATCTCTCACTCTCCTTAATGATCACCAATACGACTTCCGTAAAGCCAGATCTACTGGAGACCTACTCTCCTATGTCACTCCTCAGTGGGCTCTCGCTCTTGAGAAATTTGTTGAAAACAATGTTCCTGCCTTCGACATCAGCAAAGTTTTCGACCGTGTCTGGCATGCGAATCTCTTCTCAAAACTGTCATCGCAAGGATCGGTGGTATCCTATCAGATCGCATTATCACGGCGTATGCTAACAGTGCTGTCCCTGTCCCACAGTCTATCAACTCTGGTGTGTCCAAGGCTTCGGTTTTGTCCCCCCACACTCTTCCTTCAATGACCTACTTGCCGTCACGTCCAACGATACCCACTCTTACGCAGATGATACCACCTTTCATTCTTCCATAACCTTTTCCAACCAAGCGTCATCCACATGCAATCTCCACACCTCACACCAAGCCTACACTGATTCCATAAACAGAGACCTCGAAAACTTCCTCCAATGGGGTCATGCCAATCTCGTCTCTTTCAATAGCAAAAAACACATGCACTGCTCATTTCAAGAACACATCATTGCACTTCACCCTCCTTAAGCATGAGCAATCCACAACTAGAGCCCTTGCGATCGTTCCAAATGTTAGACCTCACAATCACCGAGAATCTCTCATGGCGAATGCACATCCTTAATATAGCTAGGACTACATCTCAAAGACTGGCCCTTCTCTTCAGGGCCAGAAAATACTTCAACCCCAAACAATTATTGACTCTCGGCAAAATTCAGGAGAGACCCACAATGGAGTAGTGCTCCCACATCTGGGGCGGTGCTCCTGTTACTCACACGGACATCCTAAACCACATCTAGAGGGTCTGGCATATATATAGTGAAGCATCAACCATAGAAATAAAAAAATATAAAAGCAAAGAAATAAGAAGACTGGGCACACACGCACTCCCAACGAAATTATACACATGTACACGGCTGTATTGAGTTGGTCATTGTATTGGTGGTGATGCCGTCATCTTCACCGCCATCATCTACATCATCTTCACCATTATCATCATCGTCTCTACCACCCCATCATCGCCATCATCATCATCATCATCATCATCATCATCATCATCATCATCATCATCATCTTCATCACCATAGTCATCGTCATTGTCACTATCATCGTCACCATCATCATCACTGTCCTCTCTTGGGTTGGGGGTTCTTTTAATTTACGACATTTTACCACAACTACAGAGCTAAAACAACAGGTGTCACTATCAACCCCTTAATAACTCCTCCTTCCCCCACCAACCCCACCATCACTACCATCGATCCACCCCATAACTACCAGCTTCATCATCATCATCATCATCATCATCTTCATCATCATCATCATCATCATCATCATCATCATCATCATCATCATCATCATCATCATCACCACACCACCATCACAACCACCTTATTTATTTGTTTATTCACTTATGTACTGATTTATTTATTCATTTATCTGCCATCATCATCATCACTATCATCATCATCCTTGTCTTCCCCATCACTACCCACTCCCACCCCAACATCACCATCAACTTTGTCCACCTATCATCATCACCACCAATATAAGAACCATCCCAATACAAGCTCATGTAGTGAGTATTGTAGTGTGTATACGCGCGCGCGCGTGTGTCCAGTGTATTCTCTGGATTGATGCTTCATTATACATAAACCAGGCTCTAGCTTTATTTTTCCAGTGTGGTAAGTGCCCTTAGCACGAAGCTCTATGCCCTTGAGTCACTGATAAAGAGTTACGACTATAATACAGTATATACTACTCTACTCGTTTATTGAGTTTTGGACGTCAATATATATTTCGTGAGCCATCGTTTTCCCAATAAGTGTGGGATTTTAGGAAACAGTCATGTGGTTTTTCATGTTTCCTTATTTCTATTTTTCTTAACGTTTTTCTTTTTTTTTTCATTGAGATATTCATCACATATTGATATGTAATCACCAAAATGGGTTACAACAACATAAACTGATTCATGATAAATATTATCAAATGTGTTTCGTCTGGTATTTGTATTATCAAAATGTTTTTTGAGTAAAACATCCCATTTAAAAAAATGTAGATCCACATTTCAACATTTTTTAAAATTACAATTTTCCTAAATAAAATGTGTAGATTTTGTAAGAAAAGATTTTGTCTCTGTGAACTGTATAATTATATTGGTGTATTTTATCAACAAGGACATTCATTCATCGGTTTTCATAATTGCTACATGCATGTGTAGACTAAATTTCATCATGGCAAAAAAACAAAAACCAAAAAAAAACACGCACAATGTGCAGAATGCAGTAAAAGAAAAACACATTAGGATTGTTCATGCTGGTCAAACTGTGACATTGACATCAGTTCCTGAAAAATCGCAATAGACACTGAGTGCATTTTTTGAAAAATATTCGGCACCAAATCTTTCAGATTTATCTGAAAGAATAGGATGATAATGATAACCACACAACTTCCCAAACTATTGCCACGAACAGCTGTGTTGAGAGTGACGATTAGGATATGGCAAAAAAGAAACCCTGGCCTCTCCAAATCTGAAAATACTTCAAGTGACGAAAATGACTATGGAGGGAATGTGATCCAAACATCTCCATTACCTTCGCTGTCTCTGTAGGACGATATCATAGAAATTAGACCAAATCAGCCAATTCTGACACAATATAAACCAAAGAAATTTGGTAAGGAATCTAGTTTCAGAGATTTAAAAAGTGAATGGTTTAAACTTTATCCTTGGCTTAGCTATGACACTGACAAATGTCAAGCTTTATGTCACCCTTGTAAAGTGTTCATGCATAATAACAGTTTTACTTTTGAAAACTGGATAAAGACAAACCGGCTCACAAAGCATGCAAAAAGTGCTTGTCATCAGTAGGCCATGATGAAGTGGATAGACTATTGAGCGAATGCAAAGTGCAAAAGTTGGTGTTAGGTCAACTAAATACTGTACACAAACAGCAAGTAGCATGGAACTGAGGGTACTTGTAAATTATCATCGAAACTCTGTTGTTCACTACCCAACAAAACATAGCTCAATGAAGTCATATAGAGGACCGCAGTAAGTTAGGTGAAGTTTTGAATATTAACCATGGTAACTTTTTAGAACTTTGACATCTTCGGTTCAAGGGTATTCCTTGGTTAGGAGAAAAATTGAAAAATCAGTTAGATGTGCATATCCAGTGGACCTCGCCTATTGTCCAACACGAAATTCTGGATATCGTGGCTGAGGTTGTTTTAGCCAGGATAGCAAATGATGTGGAAAAGTGTTCAGAATATTCCATTATTGTTGACGTCAGACGTCGGACGTCAGCAGCGTTGAGCAAGTCACAATATGCCTGAGATTCATCACTGAAGGAGAAATCAAGGAATCTTTCATTGGATTCTATGCAACGCTTCTACTGAGAACAACCACCAGGGTATCAGACGGAGAATTAAGCATCTTTTAAGAACCAGAAGTGTCTTTCAAAGAGGCAGAAAATACTAAAACATTTAAAGCCTTTACCAGGTGCAATTCAGAATCACAATCTAGGATTCTTGGAGTTTGATAAAATATTTAAAAAATGTAATTTTACCGAATGCCCTGCAGACAGAAATATTTACATTGGGTTCAAAGTATTTTCAAAATAGTAAAGGGCCATAAAAATCTTTTAGAAAATAGAGGATTCATTGATACAGAGAGCATCAAGCTCAAATTATATCAGAAAAATAAAAATTGGGAAGATCTTCTCAGAATTCTTCATTGCATAAAAGTTTAGCAACATAAAACCTCGACAAGGAATCCTATAGACAAGAAGAAAAGTTAAAGTTAGTCTTTCGTGAGCCATGTTTTTATGGGCCCATTAGAGCCAGAGCTTATCCCGGTTACCGTGGTGTTAAGTGACTGAGAGTGCAAGACTCCTCTCTGAACAGGATACCAGTTCATTGCAGGATTAACCCCAGCTACAACTGGTACTCATTTTCAGCTCAGTGGACTGGAGCAACGTGAAATAAAGTGCCTTGCTCAAGAACACAATGCACCACTCAGTCTGGGAATCGAACCCATGTCCTTATGATCATGAGCCCAATCGCCTAACCACTAGGTCACGCACCTTCACTATAGACAGGAAGAGGAAAGCAATTTTGGAAATTTTGGTGAGGTACTGAAATTGTTGGCAAAGTTTGATCTTGTTATGAAAACGCATCTCAGTAATGTGAAGAAAAAAAACCCTGGAAAAATATCATAATTCTCTCCATTAATGCAAAATGATATATATTGAAGCACATTGAGACTAAATAGCAGAAACAGTTGGTTATATTGATATTGATTTTAGGAGACAACAATTTTTATAGAAGTGTCTTTTCTTGGATTTATCCAATTAAAATGAAAGGATACTGAAAATATGATGGAAGCAATTTTAAAACAACTTGTAAACGACAAAATACCGTTGGAAGACTGTCGATCTCAATGCTATGACAATGTTGCCGTTATGGCTGGTTATAAAAGTGGTGTTCAACCAAGGATTAATGAAAAAACTGCGAAACTACTTTTGTAAACTGCGAAACTATTTTTGTAAATTGCAAAACTATTTTTGTAAACTGCGATAATCATTCTCTTAATTTGGTTGGAGTACATGCTACTAACCATGTTGTATTGATGGTAGCTTTTTTCGTTGCAATTCAGTCGCTTTATTCCTTCTTTTCCTGCTCAACACTCCGTTCGCAAAAGCTGAAAGATACCATATCAATAGTTGTCGAATCTGAATCTAAAACTTGATGGAATTCCCGAACAGAGACTATGAAGCCATTTCATGAATACTTTGCTGTTGTAGTAGAAATTTTGCAATGCATGGTTGATTATCAAAATCAAACTTTTGGCACAAGAGGTGATAAGTCACGTGCTGAATCAAATTTTAATTTCTTGGTTTTTCTTGGATTTTGGAATAAAACTCTTATTCGGATTGACCATGTTCAAAAGCGACTCAAAGATCATACCATAAACTTGCATAATGCTGCTTGTGATTTAAAGACCCTTCAAGTTCATTTTTTAAGTAGTTAAGAATCATTGACCCGCGAATCAAATGAAGCTGGGCTGAAACTGTTTGATGAATAGGAAGACGCCCAGAAAGAAAAAAATGCCCGGCGAAAAAGTCAAGGATATAGAATTAACTGCAAAAGAATGAAAGAAACTATTGATCATCTCCATAATGAAATGGAAGAAATATTTGTTGACGTCGTTAAAGCTTTAAAACTAAATGATAAACTAAATTTAAATATGAATGAAGTTTTTGATGAAATAAAATTAATTAGAAGCAACTATGAAACGATCCAAATACTCCACTTTTTACAAGATGCATAACACAAGTAGCAACTGACATATGAATTAAAAAAGTAATGACATTAAATGTGCCGTGGTCAGTCTTATGACACTGCCTCAAATATGACAGGACACGCTACACTGGATTGCAAGCACGGATCCATGAACTAAATGGATTTGCTATATTTATTCCTTGTGCTGGACACAGTCTTAACTTGGTGGGAGTAAAAGCGGTAGAATGTGGTCCACAGATTGTCTCCTTCTTTGACTTTGTTCACGGTTTGTATTCTTTTTCTCTCGGCTTCCACTCATTACTGGAATGTTCTGACATCATCCTTCGGGAAAAAATCATAACGTGGTCACGTGCCTCTCTGATACGAGATGGTCAGCACATTTTGGGGGTTTTGAGAAAATTCAAGCTGCATTGGATGCTTTTGCAGTTGACGCTGATGAGGAGTGGAATACAAGACGTGAGGCAGAAGGGTTGTGCAATAAAATGAAGAAGTTAGAGACTATCCTTTTGACAATTCTTTGGAATGACATTCTGGAAAGAGTGAACAAAATAAGTGAACAAAATAAGTAAAATAAGTGAACAAAATAAGTAAAATAAGTGAACAAAATAAGTAAAATTTTGAAGTCAAAAGATGTAGACATATTTGTTGCCAGTGATCTCCTCAAGTCTCTAAAAGCCTATCTTCAAGAAATGAGATCCAAATTCAGTGAGTATGAAGCAAATGATAACAGCAGGTGTCCAGATTTAAAGTATAACAATGGAGACAAACGTTCAAGAAAGCGAAGTGTACGTTTTACCAGATATGATAGATCAACGGAACAGACACTTCTCGACAAACGTGAGAAATTCAAGGTAGGAACATATCTTCCTATCCTGGACTCTCTGAACTCTCACCTGACTAAAAGTGCAGAAGCCTACGAAAATATTGTTATTTTGTTGTTATTCTTGTGGTAGTCAAGTTTTGCAGTGATGAAACTACGAGTGGCAAATACATATAGTAGGCAATATATTATATTATATTATATTATATATCCCCAGCATGGCCTGTAACAAGTAAAAGAATATATATATATATATATATATATATCAACGCGCTTCGCGTTATATATATAAAAATACATGTCCTTCCCGCATCCGGTTGGGCATGCGCG
>JAOPJM010001463.1:8868972-8879997 GCA_027124095.1 Muusoctopus leioderma | reverse complement strand
AATTGGCGGGAAAGGAGACAAAGGAAACCGTAGCTCCTCCCACAGGCAACGCCATACAGGGAAGAAACCACTTCTCGCCCACTCAAACGGGCGAGTCCATTTAGCCCTCGACGGGGATGCAGCAAACGCTACAGGTGTATGAGTATATTACTGATGTGTCAACATATGATGCCGCTATAGATGTTCTGCAAGCTATATACGTCAAACCAAAGAATGACGGCTACTCATCGACAAGAGTTTAATGAATCACTGGACCAGTATTTACAAACGTTAAAGCTCTTAGCAAAGGATTGTAACTTTAAGGCAGTAACTAACTGCTGAGCAATACAGGGATGATTGTATAAGGGACGCCTTTATTAATTGCCTTTCTTCCTTTCAGATAAGGCAACGTTTACTTGAGAATAAAACTCTGGATCTTCAGACCGCCTACGAGCAAGATTATACTCTAGAGATGGCTCAAAAACACTCCGCATCTTTTGCACAGCCTCTTTCAATTAATACAGCTGTGGTTGATCCTCCAAAAATTCAACAGGAATATACTACTCGTATGCTCCCAGATCACACTTCAACAGTTGCAGCAGTTATCTCTAAGTGCTTCTTCTGCGGGTTAAAGAGACATCCCCAGTCAAAATGTCCTGTTTAGGATGTGCTATGTAATAATTGTGGTAAGAAGGGACATTACGCCAAGGTATGTCGATCTCCTCAATCTACATCTTCAGCGGTATCCACAATAGCTGCACTTTCTGCTGCTTCACCTCACTGTTTGTCATGTGATGTTATGGACATTAGAATAAATGGAAAAAAACCATGGCATTAGTGGACACGGGAAGTTCGGAAAGCTTCCTTAACAAGGGACTAGTAAACAGACACAAGTGAAAGGTAAATCCAACAAATGGCTACGTCTCAATGGCAGCTACATCTCTTACTGCAAAGGTTAGTGGAATGTGTGAAGCCAGTGTAGAATTCTCAAATGATTATTATGATTGTGACAAATTCCCTGTTATCCCAGATCTTCGTTGCGATGTCATCCTCGGACAAAACTTCCTTAAGCACTACTCTTCTGTTGAGATTCCGTTTGGTTGTACTAAGCCAACTCTGACTGTCTGTGGTCTCACTACTGCTTCTGCCCCCCCCTCCTTCCTGTTTACTAATATTTCTACTGATTACAAACCCATAGCTACAAAATATAGACGGCATTCTCCTGATGACCAGAAATTTATAAATTCTGAAGTAATACGTTTGCTAAAGGAGGGTATTATTGAACCTAGTTCGTCTCTTTGGAGGGCTCAGGTGTTGGTTACATCTGCTGATAATCACAAGAAACGTATCGTGTCGGTTATTCACAGACAATAAATCGCTATATGTTCCTAGATGCCTACCCTCTACAAAACATTGATGAGATGGTTGGGGAAGTGGCTCAATATAATGTCTTCAGTACACTGAACCTACGAAGTGCTTACCATCAAGTGGAGATAAAACAAGAAGGCAAACCTTATATTGCATTTGAGGCTGATCATCGCTTGTACCAATGTATACGGATTCCCTTGGGAATCACTAACAGTGTTGCTAGCTTTCAGCGTATTAATGATGACATAAATGGAAAAGAAGGACTCACAGCCACCTTTGCATATATTGATAATGTAACTGTATGTGGAGATAACCACAGTGCCCATGATCACAACTTGAAGAAGTTCTTAGATGCAGTGAACAAGTACAACCTTACTTTAAACAAAGAAAAGTGTACATTCTCTTCTAAATCTATAAATTTACTCGGCTATACGATAAATAATGGATTAACTAGACCAGATCCAGAACGTATGCGACCACTACTCAATATTCCTCAACCCAAAGGCATGACACCTCTGAAGCGTGCAATGGGCATGTTCGCCTACTACTCACATTGGATTCCAAAATTTTCTGAGAAACTCCACCCTTTAGTTACTATTAAACGCTTTCCCTTCTCCTCTTCAGCACTGAAGGCTTTTGAGGGTCTAAAGCAGGAAATTACCAACTCTGCTGTGAAAGCTATTGATCCAACTGTGCCACTGGTAGTTGAGACTGATGTTTCAGATAATGCCATTGCTGCCACTCTATGCCAGTGAGGATGCCCAGTGGTTTTCTATTCAAGAACACTTTCAGCTTGTGAGCGGAGACATTCTTCTGTGGAAAGAGAAACCTATACCATTGTATAATCTTGAAAGAAGTGGAGACACTATCTACTCGGCCGCCGATTCCAATCGGTAACAGATCAGAAATCAGTCGCCTTCATGTTAGATAATAGACGGAGCAGTAAAATAAAGAATGAGAAAATAAATTGTTGGCGTATAGAGCTCTCCTGTTTTCACTATGACATTACTTATAGGCCAGGGAAGGACAATGCTGCTGCTGACACTCTGACCTGGATTCGTGCTGTAATGTCGGATACCGATGTACTTCATAGATTCCATAAGGATTTGTGCCATCCTGGCATCACACGGATGCTTCATTTTTTACGTGCCAGAAATCTTCCATATTCTGCAGAGGAGGTCAAAAGAATGATCTCTACATGCTCCACATGTGCTGAGATAAAGCTAATGTTTTATAATCCAATACCCGCTCATGTGATAAAGGCTACTCAAGCCTTTGAGAGACTAGGCATTGATTCTAAGGGACCTCTCCCATCAACTACAAAAGAACCGATATTTGTTGACCACCGTGGATGAATTCTCGAGGTTCCCTTTTGC
Organism: Muusoctopus leioderma; assembly: GCA_027124095.1. Taxonomy (NCBI): domain Eukaryota; kingdom Metazoa; phylum Mollusca; class Cephalopoda; order Octopoda; family Octopodidae; genus Muusoctopus; species Muusoctopus leioderma. The sequence continues at coordinate 8,877,274 of JAOPJM010001463.1, read as the reverse complement.
TTTCACCTGTGCTGATATGACTACCAAAACTATTATAAAGTGCTTACCAAAACTCTTCTCAATTTTTGGAATGCCGTCGTATATTCATTCTGATCGTGGCACATCTTTCATGTCGCAGGATTTACAACAATTCTTGCACCAGCGAGGTATAGCTACTAGTAGAACTACACATTACAATTCACAAGGGAATGGACACACAGAACGATACAATGGAATCATTTGGAGGACAATATCATTGGCCCTGAAATCGCGACACTTGAAACCTTCATAATGGGAACTTGTTCTTCCCAATGCATTCCATTCAATCTGTTCTCTACTCTCGACTTAAACGAATTGCACACCATATGAACATCTTTGTAACTATCTGCGCAAATCTTCAAGTGGGTGGTCCATTCCTTCAAGGCTCTCTTCTTTAGGTAACAGGGTATTCCTGGAGTGTCACAACTGCCAGAGTAAATATGACCCTTTAGTAGCGGAAGTAGAACTCCTGAATGTGAATCCTCACTTCGTGGATGTCAGGTTCTCTGTTTCGTTAAGACACCTTGCTCCTTCATGTGGTGATGTTTCTTCCAATCCTGTATCTAAACCAGCAGTATCCGAGCCTCATGAACAAATGATGCCTCAGAACACTCCTGAACTCGATGCTTCTACACCTATGAATACTTTAGATGGCTCTTCTGGATCCGACCATCAGGAGGTGGTAAGTGGGGATATTGAACTCTCCGTGACAGCCCCCAAATCTACTTCTCCTCATTGTCGCTCTAGTCACACTAAACGCACACCTTTACACTTAAAGTTTTATGTACTATAATGTATATATATCATTAATGTTTCTTAAGTGTATGTTTAATTTATCTGTTCTACGTTGGTTGACACATAATGTAGTTCAATTTGAAAGGTGGGGAGAATGAAGTATTACCTGGCATTATAGAGCTAAAGTAGCCTGCCTTGTTTGTAGTGCTATTATAATTCTCACCTCTAAAGACTAATTGACTCTTCCAGCTATCGTGTCACAGAAGCGATATAAATCTCAGCCTCGCTTTCAGCTTCTCCTCCAGCTGGTAACAAACACAATATACGTTTCATTTATTGGTGAATAAAACCTGAGAAAGGTAAACTAGTCTTAATTTATGTCAGAACCACTGTTGTAGATCATCACTCACCAAAACCCATTTAATTGCTCCTGTCTTTCTTACATTATCTGAATTCTCAGACACCAAGCTGAACACATCTCCAATCTTTCTTCCATACAGATACATCCCCACTGGAACTCTCTCTTCTTTGCCCATCTTTTCTCTCCAACCATTAACAGTCAAATTTCTTTGTTAACTACCCTACTTAGCATAGGAAGGTTTAAAAAGTTTAGAGTATGCTTCTCCTGTTTTGAATAACCAAAAAAAGGAAAAAATCCAATAATTTTATATAAGCTATTCACTTAGTCTTTCTGTGCAGTACCAAATTAAAAACAAACATTAAATATCATATACAAAAATAAACATTGATGCTTCCCTTCAGATAAATAATTACATATATTATTGTAATTGTAGTTGAATACACATAAAGTGAAGAAAATGGCTGATATATTAAGATCATCAAACAGTATCTACAACCAATCTTTTCAAAATATGTTCATGGATGTTACTGCTGGTAAGTGGTTTCAATATTTTCAGCATCTCTTTATCTCTATATATTTCACTCTTTACATATGTCTTCTATTTGCTATCAGTTTCTCTCCCATTCTCTCTCTTTGTTTGAATTACTCTTACTCTCTCTCTCCATGTATGTCCATCCATGTCAGTCTCTCTCAATTATACTATTTCCTACTAATTCTGTCTCATTGTGTATGCATAAAAGGAGTAGGTAGAAATTCCATACAGTGTACCCAGTTTAAAATATAGATGCACAAGAGGTATAGTGGGATCATAGGCAGGGTGACAGAGAAGGTAGACTTTGTATGTGGCAGATATACAGGAGTTGTTAGTTCTAAGAATAGATGGGAAATAAATTCTTTCAAATGCCAGAAAGGCTATTTAGAGGTAGTAAATAGCTTTTTTTCTTACGTGACCTTTTTAGCAGTGGGGGAGGGGCGTATGGAAAGTATAGAAGCCTGAGTAGGAACGGGGTGGAAAAAGTTTAGGCAGCTACTACCTCTGCTGGTAACAAAGGGCTTCCCTCTCTCTGAATGAAGGGCAGATTATATAATGCATGTGTACGAAGTACGATACTGCATGGTAGTGAGACGTGGGCCATGAACGCAGAGGACTTGCAAAGGCTAGAAAGAAAGGAAGCAAGCATGCTCCACTAGATGATGGAGCCAAACAAGCTGAGAGAAAAACTGGGTATAAGGAGAATCAGATGTAGTGAGTAAGAGAGAAGACTATGCTGGTGTGGACATGGTTGCATACGGAAGATGACAGCTATATAAAGTGCACTCAAAGTGGATAGAACACAGGGAAGAGAGAGACCTTAGAAGACATGGGACGATATGTATATATATTTCGTTTTTGTATTTGTTTTGCAAGATTCTTGATGTGAAATCATGTGTTGAAACTGATATTATTGTATTTTGGGAGGGTCATACTACCAATAAAAACACCTGCACTAGGTTATGTTTCACTTCAGTTTTATTACCAATCAATTAGGTGTAATTAATCAAGTTATAGGACTTTGACAGACTAATCTATTGATCAATTGATTAATTACCTATTTGATTGGTAATAAAACTGAAGTGAACCATAATCAGTGCTTGTGTTTTTATTGGAAGTATGACCCTCCCAAAATACAATATGTGTATATATATATATATCATCATCATCATCATCATCATTTTACGTCCATTTTCCATGCTGCCATTGGTTGGACGGGTGATTTTGGCCCGCAACAATTCGAATTGGAGTCAGCACTCCTAGACAGGTCGGGGAACCACGTCTTTCTTGTATGTTTCATTTGGCTTGGTTTATACGGCTGGATGCCCTTCCTATCACCAACCACTCTTCTTAAAAAATTCATCAGACACATTCTTTATGGAAGGAAGCAGAACTAGCCCTGTAAGAGACATTTACTCAATATATAAATATATGCTCTCTACTCGATGTATTGAGTACTTTATTTAAATTTGTGGTTATTTCTGTTTCAAACTGGACTATTAACAGCACACACACACACACACACACACATACCTTCAGAGAAGGAAGGGCAGTGACCATGACATTTTTTGCATGATTTCCAAAACTAGTGGGGAGACAAAGTGCGGGGGGGGGTGGGGGGGGGGGTAAGGAACTGGTGACCTAGCTTAAGGCATATTGTTACTATCTTAATACCATTAGGTCCATCCACCTGGATTTATTTCAGTATCCAAGAGGATATTAATCTGAGGGGATCTAATTCTATAGTTGGTAAAATATAACTGTACGCATAACAGGCTTTACACACTTTCATTCAAGTGTGTATTATGAACATCAATGCTTTCATTCATATACTCCCAGAGTTGAATGTAGGATGCATCTTTATATTTATACCAAGTGTTGATATATTTACAAAGAGCATATGAAAGAAGATAAAAGATGAGTACTTGAATACTCCCTTTACATTCATTTCAACAGAGTCAAAATTAAATACCTGGGTTCACACACACACACATACACATATGCGTGCATGTGTGTTTGTATATATATATATATATATATATATATATATTCTCTTTTACTCTTGTTTCAGTCATTTTACTGCGGCCATGCCGGGGCACCGCCTTGGAGGGTTTTAGTTGAGCAGATCAACCCCAGTACATGTTTTTAATACTAGTACTTATTCTATTGGTCTCTATTGCCAAACTGCTAAGTTACAAGAGGTAAACAGACAAATATGGAGACAAACACAAACACACAGACGCACACACACACACATATATATACATACACACTCTACCTCTACCTCTCCCCATTTACCACCATCTAATTGTCCACCTTGTCTCTTGGACCGGACTATCCAATTAATGCACTGCTCACACATTATTCATCCTCTATTTCACACTCTCAGTCACACTCGTCCATTTCTGTTCCACACTCTCAGGATGCATCACTCACCCTCTTTCCCACACCCTGATCCACACTCTTCCATTTCTATCTCACACTCTCAGGTCATGGTTGCCCTCCAAAGAATGCAACTAATACTGCAAGGTATATTGTCGAATGTTCTACCGATTCTGCCAAACAACTAGCACATCTATTACAGCCTTTATCATGACTGGTGTATATTATTAAATAAAATTTCCACATGATTTTTTAATGTGTCATGCAAGTCTCAGCATTTGTAGATATTTGCAACCTGTTTATTCTATATATTTCTACTCCATCTACAGGTCCTTCAGCTGCAAGGGTGTTACAGCCAGGCTTGACCTCTGACCTCACCAATCTCCCATTCATGCGAAGTGTTATGACCTCAGTATTTGGTATCCCTAACTGCCGGGTCACCAGATGTGGCTATACAGGTGAAGATGGAGTTGAGGTATTTCTTTTCCTTTCACCTTTTATTGTTGTCTGCCATTATTAATGATGGTTTTATTGTTGCAAGTCAACACCCAGTGGATTACAATACAGAATATCAACACACTGTTCTCCCAACAGCCCTCGTTATACTATAATTAATACCCAGATATCTAAAGTACTGCAGTGTACCCATACATGTTACCCCATGATGTTAACCTTACATGTTATTTTTACTTTTTTTTTTTACTTGTTAATCTGGAGGGAAGAGCAGTTCCCATCACCCTTTTTCAGGGCCTGAGACAGATGGGAGAGAGGGAGGAAGGTGTCCTCAGACTGGAGACCTGGCCCAAATGCTTGCAACAGAGTGGAGTCCTCGAAAGGCACCCAAGGGCCAGGTTGTGGTGTTAAACCGAGTGATGGATTAAGTCTTCCACTCAAGTAGGCCACGGCATGATTCAAACTCAGAATGCAAAGAACCGGAACAAATACTGCAAGGCATCCTGCCCGACGCTCTAACTATACTTTATTTATCTACCCTGAAAGGATGCAAGGCACAGTTAACCGTGGCAGGATTTGAACTCAGAGCACAGTGAGCTGGAAGGAATACTACTGTTGCATGTTATTCTCTATGTCCCATTCTATATGCCATCCCACTTGTTGTTTTTGATATTGTTTAACCCCAGGTCTGCCCTGTTCGAGCAGACCCATGGTCAAACACATTCCAGCCATAAACATTGTCATTTTTCTAAACTATATCTAGCACTACCTTATCCAATTTTATGACAGTTGGGTGTGATTTGAGGGTGATTTGGTTGCTATTTCTAGCAGTTTGGGGGACCATGTAGAGCAGGGATGGCCAACCTATGGCACATTGAACATCAGTGACAATTTGCTAACAAAGGCATAGTACGCCAACATTTTTTTAAATTTATTTCACAAAATAAAAATATTCAGTCTTCTGATCTTCAATATTAATTATTATGTAATCTATGAAACTGTCAGCATATTTTGCCTTTGCTATCAAATAAAAAAAGTTTACTCATTCAAAAAATATCAAACAATATTTCTAGAAATAAGTATTGTATACAGTAAATTAACTTATAGCTAGAATATATTCAGTGAGTATGAAATTATCTCTCTCTTTCTCTCTCTCTCTCTCATAATGAGTTATAAGAGTGTGTAGTGGTTATATTGATGTGTTGTTGATTTTAAAAGACTGAAAGGGGGGGACAAACTTTTGTGACACATCTAAACTAAAAATTGAAAAAAATGGGTGCATTGATTATAAAAGGTTGGTCACCTCTGAGATAGTGGAATTGTTAATGTAGGTGACCAGTGTGACTGGTCAGTAACACTAGTGTTATGGTCAGTCTAAGTGGTCAGTGATACTGTAATGTTATGGTCAGTGGTCAGTAACACTGTAGTGTTATGGTCAGTAACACTAATATCCTGGTCAGTGTAAGTGGTCAGTGACACTAATGTTATGTCCAGTGTATAAACAACATAAAGTATATACAGTATTACATGATGATGACCATAACAATTAAGACAAACAGTGAAATATTTACCTTATCTCTGTTACTAATTAACTGATAACCTTGCATTTGTCCTTCGGTTATACTAACAGAATAGAAAAATACTGACGGCAGGCATTTACGAAGAGTCATTTGATAGGAAGCTGGGTAGGTGTGAACCTGGAAGATAAGTCAAATATTACATTAATGGCATTCACATACAGTATATATATATATACTACAATCATATATATATATATATATATATATATTATATGGCATGAAGAGAATATAAGTAACTTTAAAGTTATTTATATTCTCCTTATGCCTTTATTCATTATGTACTCCATATGGATTATAGACGATACATTGCTACCCTGGGTACTATATGTTTGTCACAGAAATACCTGTTCGCAAGTGTATGCACTGGAGTGTAATTACCATATATGGAGTTCTTTCAACATGGAATAAATTGTCGTGTTTATTACTAACACTATAATTCAAGGATATATATATATATATATATATTTTTTCAAAATTAATTGAAAATTATGCAGTGTATTTCATTAGAAATATGATAATGAAAGGGTTAAAAATGAGAGAGATGCTACAATCATATATCATCATCATAAAAAGCGACGATGATGATATATGATTGTAGTATCTCTCTCGTTTTTAACCCTTTCATTATCATATTTCTAATGAAATACACTGCCTAATTTTCAATTAATTTTGAAAATAGTCAAAAATTTGGAGGGATTTAGTAGAATAACTAACTTTCTCATTAAATTGGTATTTGGAACATAACTTAACAAAAAGTTCTTACTTTAAATTTAAATATGAACACTTTAATAAATGGTTTTTATCATAGAATCAGGAGTGGTTTCAGGTGGGTTGGTATCAAAAGGGTTAATGTCCTGTAGGAGACGATTCCACACAGTACTGTATCAATCAAATTGACATGAATCATTGAACTATATATATATATGGTGAAAGGGAACTATTTTTGTGTGAAAACCCCTCAAGCACCTGTGTTTGTTACCTGTAAATTTAATAATAAATAAGCTGTAAAAAAACCTGTTTTTAGGCATTTTCTACTCAATCATTACATCACCATCATCATCATTTAACGTCCGCTTTCCATGCTGGCATGGGTTAGACGAGTGATTTCAGCCCGCATCGATTGTGAATGGAGTCACCACTCTCTTAGATGGGTCGGGGGACCACGCCTCACACGTTTCATTTGGCTTGGTTTCTACAGGACTTAGAAAATGTTTAACAGGATGTTAAGAGTTAATCTTAATTTTATTATTTATATTTTAACTCCCATGAGATTGACCTCCTAACATCACACCAACGTGAGATTTGTGCTGACCAATCAGAAAATTATATCCTGCCTGCCACGTTGCTTGTTATTGTATGTCTTCAACCAAAAATGGCCAACTGAAGATTCAAACGTGTCTATGTTTGATGAAACTTATAGTTTCAGCCAGTTTGGTTCCACCTGACCAAATTAAATTATTTATACTCTACCCCTAGTATTGAGTATTTTTTTCTCCATTCATACATAAATACAGAATGTACGTATATACAAACTGTATGTATATATATATGTGTGTCTGTGGTTATGTTTATACCACTCTAAAAACCAGTGTTCATGTTTATGTTGTGTCCCTTTATGTCCTGTAACTTAGCAGTTCACCAAATAGAGATTGATAAAATAAGTACTAGACAGAAATAAGTAGATGGGTTGATATAATCAACTAAAACCCTTAAAGGCAGTGCCTCAGCATGGCTGCAGTCCAATGACTAAAACAATATATGTGTGTATGTAAACATAACTTACAATGAAATTATTGTCCAGAATAAGAACACCTTTCAAATAGTTCTTGTCAACTTCGGTGTACATAGCTGCCTGAACCACTGGGTAAGCGAGATTCTTGCCACTGGATGGAATATCAGATACAGGATTCCCAGTTACAGGGTTGAAGGCATAAATCACCCCTTCACCACTCACCTAGTTACAAAGAAGAAAAACAAATATCAACAATAGACATTTAAGACTTTCACATTCCAGGTTGTTTATTAAAAAAAATAAGATAAACTATTAAAATAAATTAAGGAAATATTGCTAATATTGTTAGGTTAAATGTTGGAGATGTGTTGTTGGTGAAAGATATTTTAATATTTACATCTGCACTGATGTAAATATGAAACAGGCATGGGTGTGTGGTGGTGGTGGTGGTGGTGGTTGTGGTGGTGGTGGTGGTGGTGGTTGTGGTGGTGGTGGTGGTGGGGGTGGTG
>JAOPJM010001463.1:8635704-8645803 GCA_027124095.1 Muusoctopus leioderma | reverse complement strand
AGGAAGGGCATCCAGCCGTAGAAACCATGCCAAATGAAACACGAGCAAGATGTGGGCCGCCGACCCGTCTGGGAGAGATAGGTACCCTGGATGGGAGGTACAGCTTAAATAATACCCTGGACAGGAGGTACAGTTAGCCATAAACAGCTACCCTTGATGGGAGGTACATCTGGCTTTAAACAGGTACCCCGGGCAAGAAGTACAACTCGCTATAAATAGGTACCCCAAATGGGAGATACAGCTGGCTATAAACAGGTACCCTAGATAGGAGGTTCATCTAGCTTTAAACAGAGTACCCCGGACATGAGGTACAGCTGGCCATAAATAGGTACCCTTGATGGGAAGTACATCTAGCTTTAAACAGGTACCCTAGACATGAGGTAAAGCTGGCTATAAATAGGTACCTCGGATGGGAGGTACATCTAGCTATAAATAGGTGAGTGTGAGTGTCCACATCAAAGTGAGTAAGAGTGTTTGTGAGGGAATGCAAGCTAGTGCTATTACAAGTGAGTATGTGTGTGAGTGTGGTTACCAGTGAGTATGTGTGTGTGAGTGTGATTATAAATGAGTATGTGTGTGAGTGTGGTTACCAGTGCATATGTGTGTGAGTGTGGTTACCAGTGAGTATGTGTGTGAGGGTGGTTACGAGTGAGTATGTGTGTGAGTGTGGTTACCAGTGAGTATGTGTGTGTGAGTGTGGTTACGAGTGAGTGTGGTTACAAGTGATTGTGTGTGTGTGGTTACGAGTGAGTATGTGTTTGAGTGTGGTTACCAGCGAGTATGTGTGTGTGTGTGGTTACAAGTGAGTATGTGTCTGTGCATGTGTGTGGTTACCAGTGAGTATGTGTGAGTGTCGATACGAGTGTGTGTGTATGTATGTATGTATGTATGTATGTATGTATGTATGTATGTGTGTGTGTATGTATGTATGTGTGTATGTATGTATGTATGTGTGTATGTATGTATGTATGCATGTATGTATGTATGTGTGTATGTGTAGGTGGAATATGGTAGATCTATGTTTTAGCAGTCTCGTTGCTGCAGTCGTTATTGTTCGTATAGTTTGAGGGAGTTATAGAAAAGTTTGCAACTTTCTGTCTTCATTTCATTGTTCTCGAAGTCGTGTGTGACTTAAATAGATGAATGTACATAATTTGTAATTCGGAACAAAAGAGCATAATTCTGAGAAATTTGTAAGTTAGAGAAAGAAGTGTGCACAATTAGGAGAGAAATGGAATTTCGTTTCACTTGCGATTCCAAAGTGTAATTATGCTACTAATGAAATGAACTATACCCTTTATCACGCCACCCTCTCCCACACCCGTGATTGAGAAATAAGTAATAAAATCGCACCTTCCCTTACATACCTGCCGTTCTCCTACTAACATTATTTCATGTAAAATTACTTTTACATGCTTTCAATTTCTTGTTACTGCTGCACAATTCCTTTTCAGATGTTAAATTAGAAATTCACTGCGGGCAATATTTTAGATATCACAACTATAAGATTTTAGCAATGGGAGCAATTCTCAGCTATAGCAGCGAGATGAAAGCTTTATTGGCTGCATGAAAATAAAACCCTTGTGAAGCACATTAGCGTTTAATGTTTAACTACACAATGTTCTCCATGTCTGTAATGGACGCCAGTTTCAACTTTATTAACATGCAGCTCTGACAAGTCAGGGATAATATGAAACTTTCAAAATACAAGAAGTATTCAAATATAAAGTTAACTAATTGAAGCTGAAAGAATTCACCTAGAAAATGGATACTTTACCCGGAGGAGAGCTTTGCTTCAGTGAGAAGTTAAATTAGTTTAATAGAAATATTTAATGTCGAGATCCCAGTGGAGAGAATTCATGTATAGAGCGGTACGTTGTCATGGCTATACAAACTATGGCTTTTAAAATTACTAAATATTCAATAAAACATAGCATTCATTGATTAGCTAAAGAAGAGTAAATTTGTAGTGAAGATTAGTTAAAGCCGGCTCAGAATACTATTGATCATCAAAAGAAGAAAGACGAGTTCAGTGAAACGATGGTTCTATAGATTTAAAGACACTGTGTTACTAAAGTTTACTTGATGCAAGAAAGTTAAATGGTTTGGAATTGTGATGTTTGCTGTGATCTAAATTCTTGCTTAAAATGAGTTGTCGTCGTTGTTGTTGTTGTTGTTGTTGTTTAGCACCAGGTCAGCCCTGATCATCTCATCTTTTGTTTTTCCTATATCAGGGAGTACATTCGCCAATGAATACTCGTTTATTTAAGACATTAGGGTGTGACTTACGTGAGAATTGGCTGCTACGTCTAACAGATCTAGCAACCACGTTGATGCTTTCTTGTTAGCATAAAATTATTTTTAGAAAGCTGTACTAAAATATTGCCAACTAAAACACCAGACACATGTTTAATGTGGGAAAGGTATACAGAACTTAAATATGAAGCAAGAATTCAAAGTTTTGAATAAAAACTCTGGATATTTGACGGTAATGTAGATGAAAATGGCAAAACATTAACTTTAATGTCCTGTAGGACACAGTTCCACACGGTACCATATCATCAAATTGACATGAATTATTGAATTATATATATATATATATATATATATGATGAGAGTGAAATATTTTTGTGTGAGAACACCTCAAGCATCTGTGTTCCTTACCTGTAAATTTCATAATAAATAAGCTGCAAAAAACCTGTTCTCAGAGCAATTTCTGCTGAATCTTAGAATATTTTTTAACAGGATGTTAAGAGTTAATACCTGCAGTTACATTTAATGGTGAACGGAAGCCAATATTTGACGTTGTGTTGAAGTTAATGTTTTAGTTATTCAAACACGTCGTAATACCAGTTACTCATGTATATACAAGAACTGGTTGGTTAGGTTATATACAAGAACTGGTTGGTTAGGTTATATACAAGAACTGGTTGGTTAGGTTAATAATACCATTCTGAGAAGAAAACCTTTTTTTGTTGTTGAAAATCCTGACGTAATTGTATAATTGATATAAAATCCGTAATGCGATAAAAATGCTAAAAATGAATACATCCATAGAAAACTTCGTAGAAGAGACTTAAATAAATACAGTTGCCGTGAGGAATAAGGAATCTAAATATTTTGGGGTTGTTGCCCTTCATCAGAGAGTAAGGAAGAGAGAGAGAGAGAGAGAGAGAGAGAGAGAGAGAGAGAGAGAGAGAGAGTGTGTATGTATGTGTGTGTGTATGTGTGTATGTGTGTTGTCACAAGCTGACCAATAAACAATGGAATATAAGTCAATTGTATAATACGTACTTTCACATGCGCATTCTTATTCCTATATTACACCACCTGACATATGTTTTCCCTCTGTCCTTCCATAACTTTCTTTGACACATTTCGATTCACTCACACTATAGATCAGGGGTGCGCAACCTTTTTCGAGAAGCGGGCCGCACGAAACATGGCTCATCATCAGGCGGGCCGCACTACTAAACAAATTCAAGGTAATTTTTTATTAGGCGGGCCATTCAGAAAGCACCGCGGGCCGCCGTTTGCCAATGACTGCTATAGATGATAGCCACTTTAGTTTATTGTTGCTAAATACGAGACACCTGTAGACTCATGTCAAATGTTTGATCATACCACTGTAGTACTAATCGGTTATTACTTACTGTACATCTGAGGTAAACATCTTAACTGTTTTAGTTCAACGTTGAAGCTACTCTCATTGTTCTTGTCAATCTACATCTTTTGTGTGGTCTTTCATATTTGGGATATATTAAAACATCTATCCACATATGTATCTGGTTTGCGTTAAATGTTGAATGCCTAACACATAGGCAGCGGATTAGCAGACTCGTTAGTACGTCGGACAGAATGCCTTCTAATATTCATTCCGTCTCACTGCGCTCTGAGTTCAAATCCCACCCTGATCAACATTACCTTTCATCCTTTCGGATGTTATTTTTATTTACTCTTTTACTTGTTTCAGTCATTGGACTGGGCCATGCTGGGGCACCGCCTTGAAGTCGATTAGATCGACCCCAGTACTTTTGAGTCTGGTACTTAAACAAACAGATACGGAGACAAACACAAACACACATACACACATATATTTATATATATATATACTACGGGCTTCTACAGTTTCCGTCTAACAAATTCACTCACAAGGCATTGGTCGGCCTGCACACAGGAGTGCAGTACTTTTGGTCTATGGATATATATTTTGGATAGATATGAAGATACAAACTTCATAAATATTAAAGTTATTTAAGATACACAACAAACAGGAGTTAGTTTTGCCAAATCAAAACAACTGTGTGACTTATTGCAGCAGATATTTTACACCTGGATACACTCAACCACACTGTAGAATATGTTTTATAAATTAAATGTAAAAAGTTCAATAACCAGTGAATGTCTTTAGACTTTTGGGTCAGTAATGAATCCAACAGTAATTTATTGCTCAGCACCATGGATCTTGTGAAAAAATAATTAGCAAAAAACCTCTTCTTGTTGCATGAAATTATAAGACATTATTTGAGATCTTTGAATATAAGGGTACTAAATATTTACCAGCAATCGTGTTTAGTGAATGTTCCTAAATGTTTACCAATATGTGTTAGCCTTTCGATACCAAGCCGCCTGAGACCACCCCTGGTTCTACGATACAAAACCTCTCATTTTAAAATATTCATATCCAAATTAATCAGTATGGTTTGTGGCAGGAAGGGCATCCGACCATAAAATGCTGCCTCAAGAAATCTCCACTCTGTCCAACCCATGCTAGCATGGAAAAACGGACGTAAAAACGATGATGATGATGAAATTAAAACATTCCAACATAATTTTACATAAAAACCTTTTGTTAAGTTATGTTCCAAATACCAGCTTAATAATGGAAAAGTTAGTTATTTTACCAAATCCTTCATCAATATTCTTGATTATTTTCAAAATCAATTGAAACACAAAGAAGTGTATATTTCATTTGAAATATGGTCACACAAAAAGGTTAAAATTGTAAGACATGTGCCTTTGAAGTTTTAAATAGAACTTGTCAAAAAAATGGAGACAATCTACATGTGAATGTCAGTTTTCATAAAATTTATAAATCAACTAACATAGTAAACTAATATTTTGGAAATGTTTTATAGCTCCACTATTGGCCGTCACTATATTCTACTTCCCTTGTTTTTGATATATACACATATAACATTCACCTCAGGAAGTCCCATTTCTGTTCTCCTTCGTTTTTCCTCCATCCAATTGGTAAGCCATTCTTTTCTTTCTTCAATTTTCTTTTTACTGAAGGCCTAAAATTAAGAACCAAAAAAGTAAGCAAAAAACAACATATATAAACCAATTAAAAACTACTGGAAATAATTTAATAAATAATGCAGCAAAAATGTGAAGAGGTAATAATAATAACCAACCAGATTTATTGAGGCATCATCTTCAGGTCCTTCATATTTGAAAGGTATTCTGTGGCGTTCCATATCGGAGAAGTATTCTTTGGCCTCTTTTGATGTACTGGTACCCAAACCTAAGAGAAGTTAAAAATAAGAAAACACTATATGAACTGGCTAAAATTCAAGTTGATGTATAAATATGCTTTGTCTATTTATTTCTCCATTTTCATCCACCACCATTACAAGTAAGTAGCATGGTATGCTGGAGCATATCCTCAAATCAGTTGAGATAGCTCTCTACAAGATTTTATGAGTCTATTGCAGATTTTACACATGGGGAGGGGGGGGGAGTATTGGAGTTTAGTTTGACAATTTAACAAAACACTTTGTCAACTACACAGAGCTACTGCAGCCTAGAACAGTGACCTGTACTTAAATACACTACACCATTCACCACAAGAACAAGGACATTGAGAGTTCAGTGACTTTTTTAAGACATCATTGCATCAATGGCAGAATGCAGATAAGTCATCTATGACCTAACAAGTCAATTAGATGTAACCTCCAATGTAAATATATCCACAATAAATTTCATTCTCTTTAATTACAAAACATAAAGGTAAGAAATAGGTGAGACATGATTTGCATTATTGGGGCACAATTTGTAAGAAAAGATAAAGGCAATGCAACAAATATTGAAAATAAAATTGCATGGGGGGTCTAACACTTACACAGCACACTCTACTACTAAACATAGTCTGCAGTATAGATTGGGCAGTATTTACAGAACATCCAGAATTTGAAGGAAAGAGAAAAAGATATTTAAAACTGTTATCAACATAAAGATTCTGTTTCCATGTATATAAAGCTTTCTAATGTATAAATACAATGATACATGGACTGCAAAAGAATGGATCATGTAAAAACAGTAGAGAAACGAAAAATGAAAATTTAAGATGTAAGCTAAATTTGATTGAAATAAAACCACCACATCTAATAAATATCTTGGAAAGGATTGATCAGAAGATTGTAGCAGATCTTCCTAATCAAACCAAGGAAACTATGTTTCCGTTGGTTTTTCCATTGCTGAATACTGTGTCCAGTCACAACTTCTGACAGAAGTGTCACCATATTTTCCAGTAACTACTCATTTTCAGCTGAGTGAACTGGAGCGACGTGAAATGAAGTGCCTTGCTTGGGGACACAATGTGCTGCTAATCCGGGAATCAAACCCACGAATTTACAATTGTGAGTCCAACACCCTAACCTCTAGGCTAAGCGCCTTCACAAAAACAATATCTTACTAGGCTACAAAATACCTGTCCTTACAGTGAAAATTATATTTATTAAAAAAATATTGAAATATCTAAATTTAAACACTTTTGTTCTTTCTTTCCGTGCTAGCATGAGTGGGGAGAAAATATTGGGATAGTCTTTGATGGAACAATTATTTTTTACAGCTGAATATACTTCTAACAGTTAACCACTCAGCTGCAAGATAGTGATAAAACCTGTTCTTTTATCAGCCAGACAAACTAGAGGAGCAAGCATAGTGAAGTGCTTTGCTCAGGAGCACAAGATAGGAACTGTTGTAAGTTTATCATCAGTAATCTCTAACTTCACCCCTTTAAAGACAATGATCTATTCTCAAGAACACAAATGTTGATTTAAACTTATAATAAATTTATATTTTGATGATTTTCTACTTCATATTATCTCATTGTATATTGAGGAGTTATGGTGGCTAAGTCAATAAAATATTGAACAATCAATTGAGGAGTTGTGGTTTGTATGGCCCCACTGCAGCTGTGCAATAACCCGTTCATCCTTTTTAACCTGGCAATAGAGCAGGTTGTTTCTTTATTATAATTTTATACAGGAATGTTATGTGAGATTTGCAACTGCCATTAGTAGGATTATATCAGTGATAATCTATGGCAGAAGTAAAATAGCACTGAATAACAAACTGCTTTCAATTAATGAAAAACAATGTTGAATTGAAGAAAAGATTTGGCAATGAACATGATGACAATAGATAATGATAAATAAATAAGTTAATAGAGATAGTGAATAATTTGTATTCACTAACCAGAACAGAAAGAACCAAAGAAAATGAGAAATGAAATAATCAAAGCAGGTCGATTTGATTCAGAGGTTATGATATCAGGCTAACAGAAATATTTGTAGCATTAATGATTGAATAGCTGTCAGTAGAAAGGTCAGTCAATTATAAAAATACTTGTTCAAAAACAGTCTAACTTAACTATTGCAAACAATAAAATTGGTTTTTCACATATTTACATACACACAAATGAAAAAAAAATTCTGCGAGTCGTTATCTAATAATAATTACTATTAGAGATAGCTTTTCGGTAAGTAAGATGTTTAGTTTTTACATATTATTAACACAACAGCTACTAAGACCTAAAAAGAGTTTAAAAAAAAAAAAAACCTTTGTAGTATTTGATCTTCCATGTATGCCAGTGTTCTGTAGCATGTTGCCATTCTTCAAATTCTGGTATGGAATAGAAAGACTTTTCCAACTTATTCTTTGACACCTGTAAGAATCAAACGATCACCGATCATTTTATTACAACAGTTCTACTAATTATAATTGCATTTCCCCTCTGCCCCATCCCAAAGATATCTCTATAAAATTATGTCTACATAAAATATCCACTATGATATGAAGAAATTAAAAATAGATTAAAGAGGTGAAAACTTCCATTCACTTTTCAACCCATCTAAACCTAGCCAAGCATAAGATAATGGATTTTTTTTTTAAACAAAGGGAAATGAGAGAAACTTGCAAGAGTCAATGAACATTAAGTGAACATCCTCATGGTTATGTTATCAATAACATTAGGAAGGTGGCTCCTGTTAAATATATAGGGGTGAGGCAAGCAGTCAACATTATATTAGTCCCATCAATAGGATTACAATAAATGCAGCAGGAACTTGTGCCATACACATTGGTTGCTCTCACAGCTGGTTTTGCCAAAGACAGAAAAAATAACATTACCTGATCAGATTGCACTCAACAACATGTAAACTTTTTTTGTTAACTGAACAACCTACCAAACCCAGTGACTTGAGTGAAAAATAAGTTGAAGAAATTTTAAGAAACTAGTACCTATGGTTGCAACTAATGCTTATGGATTCTCCATCATTACTAACATTAGAATGTAAGATGCAATAGCCAGAAACATTAATGTTGTATGGCAGTTAAACATTGTCAGTAAAACGAAAGGAAGTACAATGACTAGAAAAAAGTTGTGGTTCCTCGTATGTTGAATGAGTGAATGTGTAGCAAAGCATTGATCAGTAGCACTGTATGAAAGGTATTTTGTCAGCAAGGAAACCAATGTTTAAATACATATATAACTACCACTGAATGACTCTTATCTGGGATACCTAATTTACAACTAATGTGCTAATAACAATACAAAATCACCTGTGAACCTCAGAGGATGGCACTCTATAATTCTAGTAGTTGGAAACCTTCAAAGTTTTATATTTTGACCCGTTAAGTATTTGAAGGTCAATGAAGCTCTTCGAATGATGAATAATGGTTATATCCACTAACTGGAGGCAAGTAAATTTAAATACATCTCCATGAGCACAACACAATGCCGAAGACTAGGTTTGAAATCACAAACTACGAGCGGACAGTGTTTCACTTAAAACAAAATATGAAATTCTAAAAAATTCCAATTAACTTCTTTATTAATGAGAAAAGTTTCTGAAATAGTTTTAAAAAACTCAACAAAAGAAGAATATACGAGGGTTGTACCGAAAGTAATGCAAAAGTGGGCATAACTTTTTTATTAACTGACGTAGGTCGTTCACATTGCACATGTTGGTAGAGTAACTCTTCTTCCCGTTCTTTTTCATTGTATTTGGTTCCAAGCAGAAGCAACGTGCCGTCATTGAGTTCTTGACAAAGGAGGGGTGCAGGCTGTTGTTTGAAACCAATGACGACACTTTTTTTTTCCGATCTGGTGACAGGGGATGAAACGTGGGCGTATCTCTATGATCCAGAAACGAAGGCTCAGTCCATGAAATGGTGTCACACCTCTTCTCCAAGGCCTAAGAAGTTCAAGAGCCAGCGATCAGCACAGAAAGTCATGGTAACTGTTTTTTGGGATGACAAGGGCGTCATTCCCCTTGATTTTCTGGAACATGACTGTATCATGAACAGCGAGCAGTACATTGAGACACTCAAAAAGCTTAGAGAAGCCATTAGGACACATTCACCATGACAATGCGCGACCACACACATCTTTGGCAACAAATCAGGCAATCGGCAAATCGGGCTGGTCAGTGGTCCCCCATCCACCATACAGCCGGGATCTGGTGCCCTCCAACTTCCACCTGTTTGGTCCAATATAGGACAGTCTTCAGGGACAACGATTTGATGATACAGACGAGGTGAAAGTGAGTGTGAAGAAGTGGGTACAACAGTGCACACCTGAATGTTTTCAAACAAGACTCGAGAGTTGGGTTCAACGATGGCTCAAATACATCGCTTGTGATGGAGACTGTGTTGAGTAGTACCTTTCTATAGAGGAAGAGCTATTCTGCCAACATGTGCAATTTGAACGACCTATGTCAGTTAATAAAAAAGTCATGCCCACTTTTGCATTACTTTCGGTACAACCCTCGTGTGTGTGTGTGTGTGTGTGTGTGTGTGTGTGTGTGTGTGT
>JAOPJM010001463.1:8621489-8632869 GCA_027124095.1 Muusoctopus leioderma | reverse complement strand
ACTGTCCTTGCCTTTTGTATCGTCCTTAATGTTTTCAGGCCCTTGTGGCCAATAAAAGAAATCCTTATTATTATTATTATTATTATTATTATTATTATTATTATTATTATATTTTTCACAAAACTATAACCACTTCCTTTATAACGATATCGTCTGAATAACACATATGAAAAAGGTTTACGAGACCGTTGGTCGGTGTCTTTTTTTTATCACGATTCACTTCAATGTGTTTTATCACGATTCACTACCGCCCAACAGTTCTATAACTACAAAGGCTGTTCTTGTGACCATATTCTAAATCTCGATATTTGTAAATATATGTCTTTGTATTTGGACTTTTTTTTTTCAGTCGTTTTTGTTCTTTTAACTGAGAAGTTATTGACTGTTGTGCAAGCTACACCAATAAAGTGTACAAGAACTAAACATCCTGTATTGTGTATACCATTATTAGGGAATGTCTTGTACTTCCTATCTTTATATATTTTCATATCCTTACAAATAACATTTCCAATTTGTAGAATATATCTCTGTACCATTTTAACGTTTTTCAGTGGTTGGGGCCGTTATTTCTTTACATTTTTTATTTTTAGTGGATTTAGGTTGATACCCTGCCATATGATTTGGTGTATTCTGAAATCGCTAGTGTTCAGCCTTTAACCATCTGTACCTGGTGGTATCATTAAACTAACCACACATATGGAATTCAGGTTTGATATCGTTTAAGTATATATGTTTGTAGTGTTCAATTAAGAGAGACATTGGTTTTGAGAAGCAATCAAGACTTCAGTTTATTCGTTTATCCGAGAGTCTCGGAGCCAAGCGTAGCTCTGTTGTAATGAATCGTTTATAGAGATATATTAATCACCATGTTGTATTCATTCTCCCTATGTTATTAATATTTCAGTATTCATTATTATTGCGAATTTTTACTGCACAAACTAGCAGCCCTCTGTACCTTAGGTACAAGCAATGCTTTGTTGTGTTTTATGATTCTCCACTGTAATATATATGCAAGTCCTAGTAATGCTATTGTCTCCATTTTGTGTGGGTGTATCTTTACTGCAGAATATGTTGTTCTATATTTCCTTGCATTACTTTTTATCAATATATAGTTATGTCTCTTCACGCATAGAGTTCTATCCTAACTTATGTCGTATTTGCTTTTCCATCATTCCATTATCGATAAAGCAAGTACTAAATATTATTGATGCTGTTCAGCCCCAGATCTTCCCTAATGAAGCACATATAGAATCAAATGTGTTCCCGTCATGGCCACCCTGTCTTTGCTTTTGTTTCCCAGTGTTTGTAGGACCACACTAACCGATGTAACTGTTTTTAAGACTGTCGGGAGGGATTTGAGGGAGATGTGTGTGATCGCGTAGAGGTCTCCTTATTAGTTTTTTTATCTATACCAGTAAACTATTGGCGTTGATTCAACTGACTTAAACACATTCTCCCCAAATATATGGCATTATGCCAAAGTTAGAAAACATTATTATTGTTGCCTTTAGTTAACAGTTCTTTGCCAACTAACGCCATCCAGGTGTAATACGTATCTAAGAAAAAAACCTTATTGCTGCTCTTACAGTTTATTGTTGTTGGTGTAGTTGTTGTCTTCATGCTATATTTAACAGACTTCACTTTCGCTTTTTGTTATGCAGAGAAATCTATATTGTCGGCGGAAATTTTATTGGCGTCAACAAAGCGAAGAAAATATGTCAAATCCGATAAACATTTAAATGTTTTGTGAAATTCTCTTTATTGTTGTTTTTGCTGTTGTTTTTCGTTGAAATAAAAAAAAGTATTTTCAAGTAAATATTGTTGAGAATTGAATACACTACCGAAGGTTAGAAATCTAATACTTCTTACATATAAACATTCATATATGGATGTAATGAATATAAATTAAACAAACACCAGTTGAAAGAGTTATATAAAGAAAACACACACAAGAATATATTTGTTTTGCCTGAAAATCAAATAAATTACAGCACTTTACTTTTTATAACAAAACACCGAACTTTTCAGTTTAAAAGAAGGAAAGAAAGAAATACATCGAATATATTTTTTTGTCTCATACAGTCATATCTATTCTTTAGATTATCGATCCGATCTATGCTTCAATATCTAACTGTATCGTGTACACCAAGAATAGGTTTCAATCCTGGCAAGGGAATCTACGAAACAGAACAACATTTCCCAGTCATTCCTTGGTATTAAGAACCTGAATTATTTTTTCCTTCTTTTTTTCTTCTAATGAATAAGAGCCAACGAGGGAGCCTCTATGTGGTCACTCAACCTGCTAAAAATAACAACTAAATCTCCCACAAAACACGCCATACCGTATTAAGTAAAAAGCACACATTGGATAATGTGTGCTATTCCGGGGTAAAATAACTGCCGGAAATAAGATGGGATGGTCATGCCTTCAGTGACTTAATATATAGTAAAAGGCGGGGAATTGGCAGAGTCATTGGTGTGTCTTCGGACAGAATACCTTGTGGTATTCGTTCTGGCTCACTGTGCTCTCAGTTCAAATCCCGCCGAGGTCAACTTTGCCTTTCATCCTTCTGGGGTCGATAAAATCAAGTACCAGTCAAGTACTGGGGTTGTTGGCCTTGTGCCTATGTTAGAAACAATTATTATTTGCAAGGGCGGTGGATTGGCAGAATTGTTAGAGCATCAGACAAATGCCTTGAGGTATTTGTTCCAGCTCTTTATGTTCTGAGTTCAAATCCTGCTGAGGTTAACTTTACCTTTCGTTCTTCTGGGGTCGATAAACAAAGTACCAGTCAAATACTGGAGTCAAGAAAGACAGAGTAAGAAGAACCCTGATCTACAGATGCATTAATAAAAAGACTAGGAAGGTGGACAATCTGACCCCAGCACAAGCTGGGAAATGTATGATGGATGTGTGGGGTTCAACAGTGTACCACCTGAATTGAATATAAAATATTTCACCATGATCTTAGAGGAGCATGGTGAAATCATCAGTATGCCATCAACCTCCTACAAGAACTAGGCGAGATCAAAATAGAGGTGCAGATGCTGCTCAACCTGAAAATGTACAGAAGATCACCGACCTCATTTACTTGGGTGTGACGAAAGGACTCTGACAGACCGACTGATTGATTGATTAAATAATTGATCAAACATTTAATTAATTAACTAGTTAACTGATAATAATAAAAAGAAGTGAAATACAACCAGTGCATGTGTTTTTATTGGCAAAATGACCCTCCCAAAGTACAACAATATACACACACGCATGCACGCACGCACACACACACATACATACAAATATATACATACAAATATATACATACATAAAAACCACAGCTGTCCTTCGCATTCGAGGATTACCTGGTATAAGCATACACCATGCTTTCGCTAAGGGTTTTAGGTGCCCATGCAGTCATGAGCAGACACAGACACTTTCTTGCTCCTCCCACCCTCCACACAGCGGAACATCTGGGACGTGACAGCTGGAGAGAGAGATGGCTGCACTAGCAGAGCTGCTGGTAGTACTCATTTTCAGCTGAGTGAACTGGAGCAACATGAAGTAAAGTGTTTTGCTCAAGGATACAACGTGCCTCCCAGACCAAGAAATCGAACCCACGATCTTATGATCATCAGCTCAGTAGCCTAACCACTAGGCCTGGGAAATGCATGATACTCACAATCTCCTTAATACCCCCACCTCCTGAAGTCAAATAGAACTGAGCATTCGTTGATGGATAACTCTGATCATGATAGTTCAAGCAATTGACTCACTTATTGAACTATTGGATACATTTAAACATTTTTTTTATACATGCATAGAACGCTATATCTCCATGTTAATGTGTTATTTGTACTGTATTGTAATATATTGTTGTATTTGTGTTGCTCTTGTGGTAAATAAAGAAAACATTACTATTATTTTCAATTTTATTATGTAATTAATCAAGTTAAACCAGTGAAATTACAGTTGAAATGGAAAAAATCTGGGTTGAGATGATCCTGTTCAGAAAGAAGCTAGCTTTGTAAAGTAGGACGGAAGCTACCAATTTCTGTTTTGCTTTTATTTTTTTGGTGTATATTTACTGCTTGACTGTGATTCCTTGTCTCAATAAACACTTGGATTGCTTGCTTTTTTTAAGACTTTTGTGGAAAAGATAGGTACTCACGATCAACAGATCCATCTGCTGCCATCATCCACTCTACATGGGATTTGGAGTGGCGGCATGACTGTTATGTGTAAGCATATGCTAAGGTTGTGATATCTGCAGAAATTCGTGGGTACTCAGCAGCTGTAGTCTTACATTTGTGAATGGCATCTCTCAACTAGTAATTTTGGCTTGAACTGCAGTTCTTGGTGAGTGCACCTGGCACTAGTAGAATTGCAAAGGTCTCCTTGTTCTCCTGGTTAACGAGGTTGAGGTTGGTAAAATGTCTGCCTTGATGTTCAATAGAGGGTTAGCGGAGAGCATGAGTGATGATGTCGCTAAGTAATGTCTTTCTATGATGGGGAGTGTATATTGTTTTCAGAGAACTTTCATTTATGTATGTGTGTGTGTTTGTGTTGTTTTGTGTGCATGTATTGTTTGTATTTTTGGAGTGTTGTATATTTGATTTTCTTTGTATTTATATGTCTGTTCATTGCATGTAATTGTGTCTTTGTAATTTTTGTTGTCTTTAGTCTTTTTATTATATGAATTGATCAGTTATTTGCAAAGGATATTTATCATTCTTTTTATGACTCTTTTTCTCAATGTTGCTTAGGAAGCACAGAATACACTGTATTAAATTTAAATTATGCATTTTTGGGGTTTCATTTTTTTTGTAACTTCTGGACAATTCTGTGCACCAACATGATCCACATTTATTGCAATTGCATTTTCTTATTTTAATAAACCCTAACATCATCATCATCATCATTTTATGTCCACTTTTCCATGCTTGCATGGGTTGGACGGGTCCTTATAAACCCTATAAACTATCAAACAAGTCAAAACTTACACTGAACACTATTGTGTTACATTTTTTCCTATAAATACAGAATAATGTGTTTGATCAAACCTCATGCTTCAGTTAGTTTTCAGTTAGTTTCCTGTCTGATTAGGTATGGAAGTAAGTTTTTTGAATTAGTACTTGGAATATATTGTTCCAATTCTTAGGACAATGCAAATTTATGTGAAAAAAGGTTTGGTTCCTGCATACATAATTGAGCAACTTACACAATTTTATTTATTAGCTTGGCTTCCTTGAAGTTTATATTGAGGTTCCTGCATACATAATTGAGCAACTTACACAATTTTATTTATTAGCTTGGCTTCCTTGAAGTTTATATTGAGGCCAGGGAAATATTCTACTCATATAATAGCAATAGTTTAAATGCTTGATTCAAATCTTGTAGCATGTAGAGACATCTAAGTGTGTTGGCCATAGATCATTTATCTGTGGTAGACTTATTTTTGTGAGGCTTCTTTAAGGTTATAAGTTGTCTTACCTAAACAAATAAATATTTAAAGAAATCAGAGTGCGAAAAACATAATAATAGAATCCTGAAAAATGAAATGTTTGCAATTCCGATCAAACCTGTTTTACTATTATATGTATTCATAAATTTCTGACTAAGTTACATTTGAGTAGTTTGCATTCAAATGAACAATAACCTTAGGATTTATAGTACAATTCGAAGTATATACATATCTTGAATAAAATCTATATTCCCTGACCTCTTTGTTGGTCTCTATAGACAAGAGTTCATTTTTGTAGTGACCTTGTTTGTTTTAAATTGTTTCCTATATAACATGTGAATACCTTTACCTTGCATTTTACTTTGGTGTTCTGTAGTTTGTGCTTGTGTCATTCAGTATTATATGAATTTCTTTTTCATAGCCTGCTATTTAAATGCGCTGATATTTTGGACTACCATGCTGACTAGAAAAAAACAAACAAAAAGTCATAAGAATTAAGACTTGATCATTTTGTTATTAACTACCCGGAGGTCATGCTATTTTCAATAGAAAAGCTGACAACATACTGATTTGACATGATCCATTTAGCTAGCTTCATAGTAAGTGTCCATAGCCAAGGCACTTAACTTTCAATGGATCATTTCACTTAGGTCTAACTCATTACTATTGTATAGTGGTGTAGTTCATTGCTATAGGCAGAAGCAGTAGCAACAGCATTGTACAACTGATGAGTATTTTGATGAGTGCTCATATCAAATTTTCCTGTAGGCTTAGAAAAGGCAATGGGAAATCATCTCAGTGTATTTCTCCCTTGAATCACAACCTAAAGCCTGGGTTTTCGATTATGCCCAGTGACCCTATAGGGTTATGGAATAACTGCCATCATATAAACACACATTTATATGTATTATGTATGTATTTTTGTGTGTATGTATGAATGTATGCAGTTTGGGTTTGTACTAGGATGTGGAAACACTGATGCCCTCTTCTTAGTGAGGCAACTATGAAAGAGGTTCTGAGCCATTATACCTAGAATTCATTAACTTGGAGAAGGTCTTTGACAGGGTACCATGTTCTTTAGTTTTGTGGTCGTTAAGAAAACTGGGGGTAGATGAACGGTTTGTGGGAGCCATGCAAGCTGTATACAGAGGTGCTGTCAGCAAAGTGAGAGTTATCAACATGCTCAGTGATGATTTAGCATGCTGGTAGGTATCCACCAGAGCTTGGTTGTAATACCTCTCCTGTTTATTATAGTTCTCCAGGCCATACAGAGGAGTTCAAGACTGGCTGCATGGTGGAACTTCTGTATGCCAGTGATCTAATTCTTATAGCTGAATCACTTAAATAATTAGAGGAGAAGTTCCTAACAGGGAATCATGACCTAGAATTGAGTGGCCTAAAGGTCAGTTAAGCAAAGATGAAAGTTTTAGCTCGCAAGTGGCCATGCTCGATATGCAGAAATGGAGTAGGTAGGAACTCTATACTGTGTACCAAATGCAAGCAATGGGTACATAAAAGGTGCAGGCTGACAGAGAGGAAGATTTTCAGGAGTAGCTAGCAGTATGTGCACCCAAGAAATGAAGTCTCTCAATTGCTTAGAAGGCTTGTTCGAAGTAATTTATAGCTTTTGTTTCCTAGGTGACCTAATTAGCAGTGGAGGTGGGTGTTGTGAAAACATAGTAGTTGCAGTAAGATAGGATGGAAAAAGTTCAGGGAGCTATTACCTTTGTTAATAACAAAAGGCTTCTCTCTCTGTTTAATGGGCAGACTATGATGCTTGTGTGTGAAGTGCCATATTGCATGGTAGCAAGGCATGGGCACTAAATATGGAGGATATATGAAGGATGGAAAAAAAATGAGGTGAGCATGCTCTGCTGGATGTGAAATGTCAACGTGCATGAACGACGGAGTACAATGGTGCTAATAGAAAAACTGGGCATGAGAGGTATTCTCCATAGTGATGGTATAGACACGTGATGCATATGAAGAATGATAGGTGGGTGAAAAAGTGTCAAACAATGCAAGTTTGGAAAACCAACGAAGATGAGGGAAGAAGTAGGAAGGGCTGATCTGAAGATGCTGAGCCTCACAAAGGAGTTGATGCAAGATGGGAGGAAGTGGAAAGATGCTGTGTTGAAATTGACCAATCCAACTTATGCCAGCATGGAAAAGCGGGTGTTAAAATGATGATATATATAATGTGTGTGTATGTATGTATCAAGTAGGTGCTGTGAGTAAATACTCAGAGTAAGCAGTAGGTATTAATAAAGTAAATTATCAACAAAAGGCTTTATTACTATGAGACAATATATAAAAATATTTTGATGACAAAAAATATTTACTTACATATATAAATTCTACTTTTTGTATTGAGTACTTTCATTTCTCACTTGTACACTCAAGCTTGTTTGTGCGTGTGTGCATGTGTGTGTGTGTATACATACATACATACATGCATGTAAACATATACGTATATACTTCTATTGGAATAAAAAAAGGTTGAGTGTGTTGTACCTATGTACACACGTAAACAAGCATAAACACTATTATATATACAACATGGCAAATACACACATTTGTATTCTATATACAGTTGTATTTATATGTATGTCATCTCATCATCATCTTCGTTTTACGTCCGTTTTCTATGCTGGCATGGGTTATGTATATATATATATTCATTATTACTATTTTATGCACTCACATGAAATAAAAAATATCTCAATCACCAAACGCAAATGATCTAACTAACGCACACACACTCCTCACTTTTTACTGACACTGAGCGAAGGCAGAAATTATTTTGCATTTATGACATTCTATATATATTGCATTTTGGAGCTTCACTCATGTCGTCTGGGTTTAACTCTTAACATCCTGTAAAAATCCTGTAATGATTGAGCAAAAAATGCTGAAAAGGTTTTTTTTTTTAAAGCTTATTTGTTGTGAAATTTATAGGTAAGAAACACAGGTGCTTGGGGTGTTTTCACACAAAAATATTTCAATTTCACAATATCGATTTGATAATGTGGTATCATGTGGAACCGTGTCCTACAGGATGTTTAGAATTAAAATAAGGACACATTGGCTAATGTCCTAGTTATGGAATGTCTGAAAAAATTACAGGATGATCACGGCTGGAAAACCTTTGATCATAGGTTTGCTCAATCAGGGCTCGGCTGATGCTAAACACAAAATATTTTGGTGTTACAACCTTTAATCCTTTTGTGACCATATTTCTAATGAAATACACTGTGTTTCAATTAGTTTAAAAAATTATCAAGAATTTGGACGGATTTAGTAAAATAACTAACTTTGTCATTATTAAGCTGGTGTTTGGAACATAACTTAATGCAAAGTTCTCTCGTAAAATTATGATGGAAGGTTTTAATTAAAATATGAACACTTTAAAATCGGAGGGTTTGTACATAAAAACACAGGCGATTTCGGGTGGGTTGGTACTGAAAGGGTTAAAGAGAATACAAGGGTCTGGCAATGAAAGGCTCAAAATTTCGACCTAGTTGGGGCTCCCTCATTCAGAATTAGTTTAGTCAGGTCCACACATGCTGTCTCAGTTGGTCTGTTTATATATTGGCCAATATCCAGAATAAATCATCTGTACATGTATATTTGACGATAAGTATACTGAGAAAATTATGTAATGCACCTATACAACAGGTTTGACCTATTGTCAGAATATACAACTCTGCCTGGTTTGGTATGTTAAGTTTTCATATCAGAGTAGGCCATAGTTCTTACCTATTATTCTTCCTCTAGTGTTAATAATGTATTACATAAGTGTAGTAATAATATAATATGTTTAGCATTTTGCTATTTGAAAATATTTCAACTATATTATGTTTAGTATACTAGTTGGTTATGTTCTGACTACCATATTTAGTATTATTCTTTGTAGTAATATTCTAACTCTGTTATAAAATATTTTAATTGTACAATTTTCTGTGCTAAATTTTGTGATAATGTTCTAACTGCAGAAACCTCAGTACTATATTATGTGATACTATTCTAACTGTACCATATTTACTACTATAGTATGTAGTAATATGGTAACTGTGCTGTGTTCAGTATTATATTGTATCAATGTTTCTATCATTCTTATTACTGTAGTGTGTGTCAATGTTTCTGTCTGTATAATGTTTAGTACTATACTCTGAAGTAATATTTGTTTCTACTATGGTATGTATCAGTACCATATGTTTATGTGGTTCATAATATCAACTCTTTGTTTACTGACCTTGTGATCTACACCTTGTATTTGTCTACTGCAGGAACACATTGACTATGAAATAATCCAGTCGTCAAACCCTGACTTCAACAAAGCCATTGTCAGAGTCAATATATTCAAAGACCATCGGCAGACAATACAAGTAAGTCATTTTATATTTAATCTTTATAGAATTGTAGATATTAGACAATGGATTGGAAGAATCATTACTGTTAGACAAAATGCTTTGCGGTATTTATTTCCAGCCCTTTACATTCTAAGTTCAAATCCTGTTGAGGTTAACTTTGCCTTTCATCCTTCTGATGTCGATAAAATAAAGTACCAGTCAAGTACTTGGGTCAATATGCCCGATTGGCAGAATGGGTAGAGCACCTGACAAAATGCCTGGCAGAATTTAGTTACGTCTCTTTACATTCTGAGTTCAAATCCTGCCAAGATCAACTCTGGCCATTCATCAATATAGGTTTGACAAAATGACATACAAGTTATGTAGGGAGTGTTGTGACAAGAAACAATTGCTGAGACTCAAATCATTTTATTTGGTGCAGACGATCAACTTTAATATTTCAAAGCACAAATGTAAGCATGCCTGCATTTACTGCAAATACTTGGCTACCAGCTTTCAACCAAAATATACCATAAGGCACTTTTACCAGAAGTAAAAATAATGATCTTATAGCATCCACTGGGTGGTTTAAAGATTGAGTCTTTCCAGATCCTTGTTGAATGATGAGGAAATTTAAGTGGTGGAGCCATGATTTCCTCTTTGATAACCAGATCAACACTGGATTCCCCCAGTTAGTATATGATCTTTGTTGTGTTCTTGTATTTATTTATTTTTTCATTTTCACCTGAAAACCTCCATGAACTCTATTGCTATTTTTTCTCTTTATTTCCTAGTATATACACCCAACAGATGCTCCCAAGCTTGGTCAAGCTGAGCTGGTTTGTATTGATGAAGCAGCTGCCATCCCATTACCTTTGGTAAAGGAACTCATTGGACCCTACCTTGTGTTCATGTCTTCAACTGTTAATGGGTAAGTGACCTTACATTCACTTTCCTTATCATCACCGACATCATTGTTAAATATCTTTCACAATATTGCATTATGGAATAAATTTAACATGTATATAATTCTAAAACACAAATGGCTGGGAATTTATGGTGCTGAACTATCACATGTTCATGAGTTCAAATCTAATTAACCCTTTCAGTACCATATTTCTAATGAAATGCACTGCCTATGATTTTCAATTAATTTTGAAAATAATAAAGAATTTGAAGGAATTTAGTAAAATAACTGTCTCATTATTAAGTTGGTGTTTGGAACATAAATTAACAAAAAGTTCTTACATAAAATTATAATGGGCGGTTTAAATTTAAATATGAATACTTGAAAACAAATTGTTTTTTATTGTGGAACCAGGCAAAGGTTTGGGCAGGCTGTTATCAAAAGGTTTAAGTCTGTTGTTTGTGCCCTGGGCTAGGCACATAATTCCAGTTCCCCAGTCAGCCTGATTTGACAGACAGGGTCCACTGCTATTTTATTGTTAAGATGTCAGCAACAAGAAGAAATATTTGTTCCAACAATATGCATCATCATCATCGTTTTTACGTCCGTTTTTCCATGCTAGCATGGGTTGGACGGAGAGTTATTGAGGCAGAATTTTT
>JAOPJM010001463.1:8404686-8415194 GCA_027124095.1 Muusoctopus leioderma | reverse complement strand
AATGTTACCTAAAATAGACAAATAATAATAGTCAAATAACACAAAAAGAAAATAAAGTTTTACGTTCATATCAGTGGCCTCCACTAAAGGCACTCACGGGCCAAGTGGTGGTGTTAAACTGGGCGACGGATTAGGTCTACCACCCAAGTAGGGATTTGAACTCAGAACGCAAAGAGCCAGAAGCCAGAACAAATACTACAAGGCATCTCAATTGACACTCCATCGATTCCGCTAATCCACCACCCTAGGCTGGTACTTTATTTATCAACCCCAATTTGCTGGTATATATATATATATATATATGAGAGAGAGAGAGAGAGAGAGAGATTTAAGATATTCAGAAAGGGATATAATATAAAGTGTGGAGGAAGTCATCAAAGACGGGTGACATATTTCAGGGTTGGAATCAGAACCTTTATGAAAAAGTGGAAATATGCTTTTTGGTAAAAGGAGCTGGTGAGGAAATATGTAGATGAGAGAGATCAAGATTGAGAGTAAAGACAGAGTACAGTGTGTGTACAGCAGGAGGGAGGAAAGTTAGGTCTTCATGCACTGGTAACGTGTTGCAGGGTTAAAGTTGAAGATTGACTAGGTTCTAGGGAGGAAGACAATAAAGGGAAAGTGTGTGTGTGTGTGAGAGAGGAAAAAATGATTTGACATATGTAGTGCCAAGTTAGATGTAATGTTGCTAGATGTGAGGAACAAGAACTGTGGTAGTTAATAATGATAAAAGAGACAAAGAAAGGACGAAGTTTCATAGTAAAACCTCGGCTTTTACCAAAAACTAATTCAGAATCTTTCAAACTAAACAAGTAAACTTTCTCTGAAATAAGATTTACTTGTCTGTTGATGAAATACCCTTTCTCTTGTTAGGGTAGGTACTCTGAAATGGCCATCTTTTAGCAATTATCCTCTACTGGTAAATTGCTTCTTTTTTTCCCATATCGTCTTGGATATTTTCTTTTTCCATATCGTCTTAATTACATCCAACGTTTGATGCCATGTTATAGACATCCTTTAAAATAACTAGGAGATAGACGTTTAAAGTCCTTATATCAGAAACTTGATTTCTTTTGTAACCTGTTGAGATTATAAAGATTTCGGGAAACCATTTTAGAGACTGCTTAGGATATAAATAAAACATGACCAAAATATATTTTAAAAAAATTAAAAAGTGAAGAATTTGATGAAACCAAAATGGTTTAATATTCTTAAATGTTTATTGTAAGTAGGCTCACTGATATTCTAGCAGAATATTCAGCTTATAAATATTTTACTTAGTTGTGGTTTAAAACAGTTGTATATCTGTTCAAAGTTTTTCAATTTAGTTAATGACTCAGACTGTAAATTTCTGGTTCGAGGTTGGTAGTCACATGAGGTCATTAAATAAGAATAAAAAGTAAAAAATAAATACCCAGTTTACCAAGAATCAACTAACTGACCCCTTATTTTTTTGTGCAAATATCTGTAAATTCTCTTCCTTCTCACCCTTCTCTCATTAGAGTTGGCTAACAGGACCAGTTCATGTATAACCAAGAAATATCAGTGAGGAAAATAATGACAGATCTTGACTGTTTTTGGAAAAGAAAAGAAAAAAAAAAACAAGAATGAAAGATGTGAGAGAGGTCGATGAGAAGGCTTTGATAATTTCAAATCTCGTACTAGGAAGAAGTATAAGGTGACTGAGAGAGACAGAGGGATGGACAGAGAATTGGAGAAAAGAAAAAAGATTCTGAATGGCCAAAAAGTGAGAAAGAGCAAGCTATAAGTAAAGAATGTTCGAATAAGAAATTATTAACAAGAAAAAAAGCCAAGAAAGATTGGAAGCGATAGAGATAGTGAGAGGAATGTAAAAAAAAGAAGAGAGAGAGTGTATGATAGAAAAAAGGAAAGAATAGATGAGGGTAGTGAAGAAAGAGGGAAAGGGAGAGGAAAGTGCGAGAGTGGGAGGGGAGAAAGAGAGAAAATGCCGACTATTTTGTTAGCGAGAAGCAGCACATGTTTATTCTGAGAATTATCACCTCAACGGTTGTTGTGTAGGGCAAAACTTTCTTCTCGCATTCATACAACCGCTACTAGAGGCAGCAGCAGGAACAACAATAACAACAGCACTAGTGGTTGGAGGCAAGGACGGAAAAAAAGTAGCGATATTTTTCCTCCTCCCCTTATCACTCCATTCAGCATCATCCCCACACTGCAGCTCAGCCCTGCACCCTTTTAAAGAATAGTTTGTTTCTCCTGCCGGTCGGGCGTCACAACACAATCGTCCAAGTTGTTACCCACGGTATGGAAACTCCTCTGGATGTTTTGTCACGGGCTGCTTCGCTTGTGGAAACTAATCGTAAGTACTTACTTCGGTGTTGACACGATTACAACACCACCTTGAATGTTGATGTTATCTATTATAAACTTATTCATTACTACTCGTATATGACATTATATGTACACTAAATTAATCGCACTCTTTTGACCAGCAATTCATAACATGCATACTTTTTCCATATTTAGTTTGTGTTGAATATTTTTAAAGCTATCCACTGCTAGTATTCCATTGAAAAATCCTTTTTAAAAAGACAATAACATTGTGTTTTAAAATTCGCCGGAGTTTGTTAATTTATTTGTACGGTGAAAAATATTTCGTTGTCACCAAATTTTATATAAATTCGACGAAGCGGGAATAACTTTATTTGGAGGGGTTTTTCTACGAGATATTTACTGTTTAATTGAGTTTTAACAACTATCATAAAGCTTTGATATAAAGCACACGTGTCATTTACCAAACATTTTGCTATATTGATATAACTTTTAAAATATTTCCCCTTCTCTCTCTCACGTACATACATACATGTGTGTGTGTGTATGTATGTATATATGTATGTATGTATGTATAGATGGCGTTTTCAATTTAACTGTCTGTTGAGTTTTCAAAAATATTCGACAATCTCTCGCTTTATTTACGTAGCCCATCCACTTTTCCAGTCCAAGTCATCAAATAGTTTTGTATGTACACATTCCGTAGTGTACACGATGATAGAGAGATATGTTTACTTCCGCCTCTTGTGTTCATTTTCTTTTTTCTTTCTTTGAATTCTTTGAATTCTTTGTTTTGGTGCAAGCTAGTTAAAAAAAAAAAGACGTAAATCTAATACGCGTGTTTAGTTGCTATATATTTGTGTATTTTTTTTATTACATACAAACTTATGTTATTGCATGTGGTTATGTTTCGTCCTCCTCCCCTCTCTTCTAACTAAGTTTCCTTCACAAACATACATATTTATATCGTTTTTGCTTCTAACACACAAACTTTAATTATCAGCATTTTTAATTGTCTTATTGTATTGGTGATAAAAATAACAACCTCTCGCTTTACATACACAAAGTAGTGTCAAATACACATATAACATTCTAACAATTCCTGTCAATATTTTAGTTTTATCATTTAAACTTTGTTTTATCTCGATTCAGTATCCTTTATTTTCATTTGGAGGAGGTTACAATACAAGAAAATAAACTTTTTACAAGTTGTTTCGCCCCAGGTCAACCCTAACCGAGTAAACCTGTGATCAAAGGCATTCCAGCCGTGACTATCCCGATCTTATTTTCGGTCATAGTACATCTAAGACCACATTATCCAATGTGTCCTTCCTTGTATTTTGGATGATAGTTTGTGATTTGGGGAAGATTTGGTTGCTATAAAAGTGACAATAACTGGTGGTAGTAGTGATAAAGTTGGGGTAGACTTTTACCATCTCTTTTCCCCATCTGTACTGTCCCCCCCCACCCCACCTCGTCACTCGTTTCTGATATACGGTTCTTCCAGCGCCACCGTCTTCACCTGTATGTTACTAAGACCACTACCACTCGCCAACATCTTTATATAACGGCTTTATCGCCGCCACCGTCATCACCATGACCCATTCTCTGTATTCTGCCTCACTCCAAGCTGCCGCTCTTGCATTCCTGTCATTACTCTGATTCCTCTGACTATACTAACATCATTTTGTGTCGCTAACTTTTTCGAATCGATTTACATCCCTTGCTTTCCCTTTCTCTCATTCTTTCTTTCTCACACTACTGATTTCTGTTTGTTTTGTCTTATATATTTTTAATTCTTGTTATTTTTTATTTTTCCTCTTCAAACCCACCGACCGACGTCCCAGTTTTATGTTAGTGGTTGTAATTATTCTGTGTGTGTGTATGTATGTAAGTATGTATCTTGACGTATGGTGTGTCAAGTGAATGAAATTTTAAATGTTTCGGACTGAGCCCTTCATCTAAGAATGAAATACACCACATGCTCTTTTGACTGATCTCACCCCGAATCAACGAGAAAGCCTCTGCGTGGCCGTTCGACCTACTAGAAATAGCAGCCAAATCTCCATCAAATCACACTTCACTGTCTTAAAAAGGGAAAGGACACATTAGATAAGGTAGTCCTAGAAACCCCCCAAAATCCGAGATGGTCACGTCTGGAATGCCTTTGATCATAGGTATGATCGATTAGAGTTGATCTGGTGCTAAACAACAACCCTCAGTGGTATATACGAACCAATGGAGTTTGATGCGTTCGCTCGACCTGCTAGAAATAGCAACTAAATCTCGCTGAAATTACACTATACCATCTTTAAAAAAAAAAGGTAGACACGTGAGATATTTTAATCTAAAATAGACACCTCTAAAGAGACGGTGGTCATGGCTGCAACGCCTTTCATTATAGGTCTGCTCGATCAGGGTTGACCTGGAACTAAACAAAAACCTTCGCTGGTATTTAAACTGGGAACCACGAAGCAGCAGTGTGTACAATATTGTCAATCATTTAATTTTCTTACATAAGGCTCAAGGTCTCCTGTTGGGAGTGGGAATGTGTGATGCTCATACACAAATTTAGCTTGGCCCTTTACCCTTTGTGACATCCTCAGCTACATAAAGAATTAACAACACCTACTTTTCCGTACTTTAGGTCCAGCACGTGCCCCTCCCCCTCTTTCTGTCTTTCTGTCAAGCACGTGTCCCAGTATCTCTCTCTCTCTCTCACACACACTCTCCCACTCTCTACTTACCGAGTAAACTTTTTTAGATTTATTCTTTCGTTGTCTTCGGGAACGTTTTGGAAACAGACTGTACTTGGTTCATACATATCTAACATCCCTTCCTACTATATATATATATATATGTGTGTGTATATGTATATGTATATATGTATATATATGTGTGTATATATGTATATGTATATATATGTATATATATATATATATATGTATATATTTCGGAGTTGTACTTGTCTGGCAAGTGATTTGATCTGAGACCGTGTGTTGAAACTAAAGCAATTACAGCGTGGAAGACTTGTATTGGCCATTCAAAAAACAGAGAAAAGTGTTAATTTTACTTCATTTATTGTAGGTCTCAAAATTTTCGTCCCAAGCTTTGCGACCTGTTCACTGACACGATTCCACTGCGACTGAAGGATTTATGATTTGGCAAATATTTTGGAATTTTTTTTTTCTTTTCCCTTCCCCCTCTTCTTCCTTTCATTGTGTAGGTCAGAAATATATAAGGTGTTTATTTGAATGGGATGTTCATGGGTGTGCATTCTCAATCCTTCCACCTCTCATTCCCTTTCTTTTTTCTTTCTTTCTACTTCTTCCTCCTCTCTTCGTCTCCTTTCTTCTCTTGTTCTATCTTTCTTCTTCCTCCTTTCTTCTCATTGTCAGGATATGTTTACAAAGATGAGGTATGCAGGTCATGACCTTAGAATGGGGAATGGTTGTAATAACGGTGTAGCAGTAATGGTCGTGGTCGTAGTAGTAGTAGCAGTAGTAGTAGTGGTAGTAGTAGTAGTAGTATTAGTAGTAGTAGTAGTAGTAGTAGTAGTAGTAGTAGTAGCAGTGGCAGTCTGTATTAGTAGTAGTAATAGTACAAAATATATATATATTACGGAGGGGTGGGGAGTTGGGTCTCTCTATTGTATGGCACATTGGTGTCACCCCATTCTGACTTACGGTTCAGGCTCGGCTTGCACCGCATCATGTAAAGGGACTCTGTAACTTGCCTCAACATGGTATCATAAGGGTGAGTGGATACGATATCTAATCTAAGTCTATCTATGGAGCCATTATGGCTATCTAGTGCATGCTGGTAGAACACTGAGGTCGGTCTTTTATCGACATAGCAGTTCCAATGTTCCTTATATCTTTCACTAATGCTCCGAGAAGATTCACCCGCGTACGATTCGGGGAGGTCTGCAAAAGCCCCTTCCAGGCACCTTATACGGTACACGGTGTTTCTCGCCTTGCAGTTGATATGCGGGTTAGAGGTACATAACATGCAGGTATTTTGACATGTGTCATTGTCAAAAGTGTAGGACCTGCAGATAACGGATGTGACGGATCTACCTGTCTTTTCGACTACCTTGATGTTAAGGTTAGTAGCTCGTAGGATTTTCCTAAATTTACTGGCTAATTCACCGTACGGTGTCGTATCCACGAAGATAATGCTATCAAATATCTCATTGTGGCATGGCGCATTGGTGTCACCCCATTTGGACGGTTCAGGCTCGGCTTGCACCAATGAGATATTTGATAGCGTTATCTTCGTGGATACGACACCGTACGGTGTATTAGCTAGTAAATTTAGAAAACTCCTCCGAGCTACTAACCTTAACATCAAGGTAGTAGAAAAGACAGATCCGTTATCTGCAAGTCCTAGCCTTTTGACAATGACACCTGTCAAAATAACTGCGTGGTATGTACCTGTAACCCGCATATCAACTGCAAGACGAGAAACACCGTATACCGTATAAGGTGCCTGGAAGGGGCTTGTGCAGACCTCCCCGAATCGTACGCGGGTGAATCTTCTCGGAGCATTAGTGAAAGATATAATGAACATTGGAACTGCTATATCGATAAAAGACCGACCTCAGTTTTCTACCAGCATGCACTAGATAGCCATAATGGCTCCATAGATAGACTTAGATTAGATATCTTATCTACACATCCTTCTGATACTATGTTGAGGCAAGTTACAGAGTCCGTTTACATAAGGGAGTGCAAACCGAGCCTGAACCGTAAGTCCGAATAGGGTGACACCAATAGAGAT
The DNA here is from genome assembly GCA_027124095.1 of Muusoctopus leioderma. Classification (NCBI taxonomy): domain Eukaryota; kingdom Metazoa; phylum Mollusca; class Cephalopoda; order Octopoda; family Octopodidae; genus Muusoctopus; species Muusoctopus leioderma. The sequence continues at coordinate 8,408,099 of JAOPJM010001463.1, read as the reverse complement.
ACCCAACTCCCCACCCCTCCGTAATATATATATATATATATTAAAAAAAAAAAATTCTACCATTACTACTCTTACTACTACTACTACTGCTGCCACTATTACTGCTACTACTGCTACTACTACTACAACTGCTACTATTATTACTACTGCTACTGCCATCACTACTACTGCTACTACCGCTACTACTACTGCTACTACTACTACTACTACTACTACTACCACGACTATTACTGTTACTACCATTCTTAGGTCATGACCTGCAGACTTCGTCTTTGTAAAACATATCCTGACAATCAGAAGAGAGGTGAGGAAGAGAAGAGGGGGGAGGGGGGTAAGGGTATGAGAGGTGGAAGGAGGGAGAATGTACACACCCTGAAGATCCCATTCAAATAAACACCCTACGAGAATATATTACTGACCTAGACAATGAAAGGAAGAAGAAAAGGGATTCTCCATTCTAAGATCATGACCTGCAGACCTCGTCTTTGCAAACATATCCTGACAATCAGAAGAAGTTATTACTACCATCCTCCATTCTAAGGTCATGACCTGCAGACCTCCTCTTTGTAAACATATCCTGACAATCAGAAGAGAGGAGAGGAGGAGAAGAGGGGGGAGAATGTACACACCTTGAAGATCCCATTCAAATAAACACCCTATGGAAATATATTACTGACCTAGACAATGAAAAGAAGAGGAAAAGGAAGAAAAACAAAAAAGAAATTTTCCAAGACACCTACAATAATTGAAGTAAAATTAACAGTTTTGTGTGTTTTTTGAATGGCTAATACGAGTCTTCCACGCTGTAACTGCCATATATATATATATATATATATATATATCTGTATCTATCGATGTTTATTTGTTTTTATCTATTACTCTTATGCAACAAAATTATATAAACAGAATCGTTGGTTGTTGAGAGTCAGCAGCTTTGAAGACTTGGAGGAGATTTCAGAATAAAACATTGATTTCTTTCATTTATAGAAAAGTTGAGATTTATACATAAACTGGTACTGAATGATGTCTATTCCTTTCCAACGAATATTAATGATGCACGTGAGTAAAACGGATTCGAGCGGGATCCGAAACCGGTTGGCAGAATTGGCTCGGCAGGCCTTTACTGCGCAACACTACCCGTTATAGTTTCTAGAATAAAAATTGAATCATGAAAAGAGGACTAAGGGGTTAATTTTTTCATGTGACACTTTCGATAATTTTAAACATGATGAATTGCCCAATGGTATATAATTCATTGAACTAAACCTGTTTGCAACCAGTCTTTAAATTAACGTCAACTATATATTAAATAACGACACTCTGGCAACTTACTGAAAATTTACATATTCCTTCAAGGTATGAGCCTTTCATATTCTCTGCAATTCAATCTCATTATAAAGATTGATTTATATTCAAAAACTTCTTTCCTTTTTTTTTTTTTTGCTTTTTGTTTATAGTTTCCTACAAATTTTGTTCAAGACGATATTAAATATAAATGATGATTGAAATGTTAAAATATTCTTATAATTTCAAGTAATCTAAATAATTTATATATACACATTGCAACAAATATTTATTTATATGCCTGTTCAGTTACATATGAAACATCAAAAGCAAATTTACCCGAATATATTGAAAACGTTATTTACAATCAATATTTAACCAAATGGAGGGCGCTGAATTGGCGGAAACGGAAGAACATCTCACTGCAGTTTTCTTATTCAATGTTCTATTTTCGAATCCCATCAAAGTTGACTTTGCCTTCCATCCACCTGAGATATACTCAATCAATTATAGCATTCCCGTATAAAAAGGTTTGACCTTCAAACCTAGTAAAAAATAAATCATTATTAAGCAAAGTGGAAAAGAGGAAATGAATAACACAAATCCATATTTCTCAAAATGTCTCTAATAGACTTTTACTCTCTGGCTTATTTGTTATTGGCCGAATGGTTAAGAAGTTCGCTTCACAATCACAAAGTCCCGGGTTTGATCCCATTGTGTGATTTCTTGGGCAAGCGTCACACCATAGTCCCGGGTTGATCCAGGCCTTGTGAATGAAATTGGGTAGAAGGAAACTGTGCGGAAGCCCGTCGGATGGATAGTACCTGTAATTCAAAGGTCCAGTCTTGTCACACTGTGTCATGCTGATTTTTCCTGAGGATTACTTTAAGGTTACACGTGTCTGTGGAATACTCGGCTACTTATACACTAATTCAATGAGCTGACGATTCAGTTGATCGAACAACTAAACACTCATCGTCCGGAACCAAGACGTAAATCCGTCATCATCACTCGTTTAGTACTGTAAGCAACTATTTTGACGGAAGAAGAAATTCGTACAATTGTAAACATCCATTGAAGATTTAACAGGCTTTCTCAGTGTTAGGGAAGTTTAACACCTTCAGTTGGCAACTATAACCGGGCTATGGACTTCGCAACTAAACAGCATAAAATATCTATATCTGAGAACATCACCAGTATTTTTCCTCTTAAATAATACCAATAGGCAGGTGTAGAAGATAGGTGACGAGAGCAGTGTGAAAACTTACAACAGAGAATAACTTCGAAAAAGAAAAGAAAAATTATAGACAAAAACGTGCTAAATAGCTAACAAGAATATCTTTGCATGCAGTAACCAGATTCGTGTCTTATCTAAGCTGCTGCTGGTGATGTTGTTGTTCTTTTTGTTGTTGTTGTTGTCGTTTAGACCTATGATCAACGGCACTCCAGCCATGATCATCCTGTCAGGGAGGGGGGGGTACATTATTTAATGTGTGTCTTTCCCTTTTTAAGACAGTGGAGTGTTGTTTGATAGAGATTTAGCTGCTATTTTATTTCTAGCAGGTCAAGCGACTCTATAGAGGCTTCCTCGTTGAATCGTGTCCTATCTAACTTGACTGTAAAGATGACAAACTTGTGATCAATGTAGCCAACTATTGTGGACAACCTACATTATCCCTATCCGCTACGTTTAGACCAAGTCTACAGCAACGTACTCGGAAAATTCATTCGATATCTGGCAGACATTTGGAACTATCTAAGCAGATTTGATAGGCTGTTATGCCATCTCCTCTAATCCGCTACACCCACACTTATTTATTTTAGTTATTTATTTCATATCATATTTGGTGAACAATAGTGTCGTTGGTTACAGGTTTCCAACGAGCCAATCACTGGTTCACTGTATTTCTGACGGTGATATATATATATATATATATATATATATATATATACAGAATTTAACGGAGAGGAAAGCAACAACAAACACGGAATAAAAATAAGAATATTATTAGTTTTACGCTCAGGAATGAGAAATAGTTACTAACGTTTCGAGCAAGGCTCTTCATCGGAGGGGTAGACAAGACGAAAGTAAGAGACGGAAACAAGTAGAGATGGAAAAAATTGTGTAT
>JAOPJM010001463.1:8373078-8383922 GCA_027124095.1 Muusoctopus leioderma | reverse complement strand
CAATTGTCTGATGATCGAATTATCGTGAAACTCAGAGTTACGAATTTGTGAAGCTTTCAGCTTCGAATAAAATTTATATATATATATATATATAATACGTTGGTGTATCTCAAGCAACACGTTTATATATAGTGGGTGTTGTAGTTGTTGCAGTTGTTGCAGTTGTGTGCATTTCTACGTAATGAGGTGGAGCAGCGTGGAAGAGAGGTGCGAAGAGCTGAGAGAAGACTAAATGAGACGACGATTCTGTACCACCAACACGTTCTTCAGGTTTAATAACATCGTCTGCAGGCAATCTGATGGGATCCCAACTCAGCGAGACTCTGGCAACCGTAGCGATGGACGACCTGGAACGCAGAGTACTACACACCGGCTGACACATCACACTATACCGGAGATGCGCAGATGACGCACTAGTTCTGACCCTCTCCAGAGACGAGACTGAGAAAATACATGTGGCATTCAACACCATGCACGATTATATTAAGTTTGATATCGAGCATAATATGATAGTTTACGTGTGGGTGATATTTAAATGTTTGTATGTATGTGTGTGTGAGAGTGTGTGTGAGAGTGTGGAATATTGGTGTTTTAGAAACTTTGAGCGTGATTTTAAAAATGTATTCCTATTGAAAAACTGTAGTGGAATTTGGGGGATTGGCAACCAAAGTGGGGTTTATACATTTGGATTGTAGATGGGTAGGGTACAGCAACAGCAACAAATCTAATGAAATCAAACTGAAAATTAACAACAACGACAGCCACTAATGTAATGTAAACGAACAGCGGATGGCTCCCTGAGCCTGCTCGACTTCACCACACATCCTTCGCTTCTGGAAGAGCCACCATCTTGTTTTATGAGAAGGAAGCGTAGAAAGATATCTTTCTTTCTCCACCCAGACTCCGCATATTCATAAAGCCTAAAATACCATGTGGTAAGGTACGAACTCGCCCGCCGCATGGACAGGTGCGACGAATCCACCCTAGCAAGGTCCGTACAAACCAACTTCGGTGAAGCTGCTATCAACGAGAGACTACGGACAACGCTTTGTGGAGCTGGTGTGCGAGAGGAATGGGGGAGGGGGAAACACAGGCGTAGACACCACATACCATACCACACGCCAACGCCAACTCCCTACAGTACTAACGACGGATCTAGTGCATTTCACGGTGCGTCCGAAAATGTCCTAAACGTTTCAGGAATTACATTTGGAAATGTTTTATTAGATGTAATCGATGTAGTTTTGAATGACAATAACAGAAATCACAAGTAATTTTTCCAGAAAATATTAATTAAAAAGTTACAACCGTTTAAAGATTGAACAATAGTGATGAGATTGGCTATTGTACGAGAAGAGAACGATGCGATTGTTAAAAATGACAGAAAAGTTCAATCTTTAAACGGTTGTAACTTTTTAATTAATAATTTCTGGAAAAATTACTTGTGATTTTTGTTATTGTCATTCAAAACTACATCGATTACATCTATTAAAATATTTCCAAAAGTAATTCCTGAAAAGTTTCTGACATTTTCGGACGCACCGTGAAATGCACTAGATCCCTAACGACAACCACAGCAGATACAACAACAACAACAACTCACATACCAATAACAATAAAACTGACGAAAGAAACAACAACAACAGCAGCAACAGCGGCAACAACAACAGCGGCAGCAGCAACGGCAGCACCAAGTACAACCTCAGTAACAATGACGAAAGAAACTACAACAACAGCAGCAACAGCAATAACAACACCAACAGCGACAACAACAACACCAACAATAACAACATCAATAACACTGACAAATGAAACAACAGCAGCAGCAGCAGCAGCAGCGGCGACGGCAGCAACAACAACACCAATAACATTGACGAAAGAAATAACAACAGAAACAACAACAACAAACACGACGACGACAGCAACGACAACAACACCAACAAGAACATCAATAACAAACAAAGCAGCGTCAATAGGCGAGAGAGAGAGAGAGAGAGAGAGAGAGATTCGTGGAAACACATTTACACATACACACACTCCAGCTGGTAACAGATTCGCCAAGTCAGGAATGTAAACAGTACACGGTACACACTTCTGATTAAGGATTATAGATCCGAAAGTTCTCACTAACAGACAACCTACCACTACTAACCCAGCAACAAGTCTCTTAGCCCGCAGCCGTCCTTTCATTGTAATCCATTTCACCTTATCCATCTCACCCTAACTCCTATCTTATCTTAGTTCACACCCAGACAATAAAACGTATAACGTTTTAAACAAGTCTTATCTCGTTTTATCTTCTCTCAGCTCATCTCATTACCTAGAACTGCACACAACTGCAACGACTACAAAACCCACTATATAAGATGATAGGGTACTTGATTTGAAGATGTGGCTGCTTTTTCTAGCAAGTTAAATAACCTTGTAGATACTCCCTCATGTTGCTGATTGGTTGTTGTTGTTGTTTAGCCCCAAGTCAGCCCTGATCCAGAAGTCTAATGATAAAAAGCATTTCCAGTCATGACCACCTTCTCGTTTTGTATATCTATAACTACATTATCCAATGCCCCCCCCCCCCCAGATGGTAGGGTGTGATTTGAGGGAAATTTGACTGTTATTTCTAGCAGGTCAAGTGACTACATAGAGATTCCTTCCTTGACTTACCAAATCTCTTTCAATGATATGCAGGCCTATCATGGACAGTATTTTTATTATTATTATTATTATTCTATGCAAGTAATTGAACTTGGCAATGCATGCATAGGAATCATTCATCAATTCCACAGTGCTGCAGTTTACTTAAAGCCTTGAGTTTATACCACCTACGGTGCATACTTACAGCAATGTGAACTTGGTTTTTTAGAGTTAAGTGTCTTGGCCATGAATGCAATACAATGCTTGCATTTGTCTGGTATCCAATTGACTTACTTATCTGCACTCTCTGCACCCATTATATACTCTCCTAAAATTCTTGGCCTTGTGCCTAAGTAAAAAAATATATAATTAATATTTGTATAAGTGTGTGTGTGTAATATATATATATATATATATATATAAATAATGTGTGTATGTCTTTTATTTTTGTAATTTTTTTTTGTATTCTTCAAGTTCCTATAATATAGAAAGCATTTGTCTGTAACTAAAAACAAAGGCTTCCTCATTGAACTTGAGCATATAACTATGCACAGCTGTCTAAACTTTAGAAAAATCTTGTATATGAATGTATGTATTCTATCAAACTTGTAGCTCTGGAGATTGCAATGTGGGATTCCTGGATAAATTATTTGATATAACCTAGTGTCCCATCCTGAGAGATATTTCTGATTTATCTACTTAATGTAACAGAATGGTAGAGCTTTATGGATATTTTTTTTCTTTCTACTTTTAAATATCATAATACCAGTAGCGTAGACGTAAGACTTCTATCAAACATTCCTCCACACATATACATTGGTGTATGATGTAATGTCAGCGGCACATTTCAGGACAGTTTTACATTTTTTTCTTCATTAAATTAGTTTAGTAAGAGAGGGGTATATATTTGATATAATTCATTATTGACCTTAGAGAGAGATGACAGCAAAGCCAACCCTCTCTGCAGGGCTCGAATTGAAAACTGAAGTACTCTTCAATTATATGAAACTATATTTTAATTGGATGGTGAAGACAAATTATATAACTGCCAAGTGTGGCTTGTATGAATTGAAGGGAGGTAACTAATGTAATGAACTCTCATATCAAAGGGAGATAATTAGATATTTCCTCTGCGTTAGTGGATAAATTAAATATATCGTGAGACCTTAATGTTGTCGTGTAATTAGTGGTTGAAAACGGCAAAACATTGACTAAATATTACATTAGATCAACTAAATGTAATGTAATAAAGTTTAGAAATGTTATTTGGATTTAAAAAAACTATATCGCACGCACACACATTTACTTACATAGAATTATTTCCCTTGCTTTATGCCTTATCGGTAGTTTTGGATATCTAATGAATTTATTACTTATGCTATTTTCCTTCCTCCAAAAATATAATGTTCCATGCTTTCATGCATATAGAATCTTTTTAATGCCTTTGGGTAAGCTATGAACATGACACAGTTTTATTTCCAATCTATAAATCTATAACCTTGTGTTTATGTAAGAAGTTGATCACTTGTGTTAAGGTGGAGAATATAGTAGACTGCCAGTTTAGATGTACTACAGCATTTGGTCTCGCTTTTCTCGTGTTGATTTAGCCCTTCATCTCTTAATTATCAATAGAATAAGCACCATTATTGTGATTAATTCGTGTGACTATGCCCCTCCTCTAAAAATATAGGCCTGTTTAGGCAATAGAATCAAATAATTAGTTATGTTTGCAAAGAAGATGAGACCCCATCTGAAAAATACGATATAATTATGTAAAGTCCTATTGAAATGACGGTTTAGAAGGGTCTAGTTTGTTTATAATCCCTTTGATTTCTATCTAAAAAAACAAAACAAAGATAACTCTGGTGGGTGAAGTACAGCACTAGATATAGTAAAATATTCTGTCTGGCGTTCTGATGCTCTGGCTGTCTTGAACAGATATAACTGAGCTTGTTTCTAAAATATCCATTGCTCAAAAGAAATTTCAGATAGTCATTAAACTAAGTACTTTTGAATTTTAATACAACAGTGAACCCAGTCAGCATGCTTTGCTAATCTAATTTAATACCCCACATAAACTCTTGTTACCTTAATGGTATTTCATAATGCTTTCTAGTCTTAAGACTGATAAATAATGCTACAGAATAAAATATGAGTTTCAACCCCTTTTATATATCAGAGCGACCAACAAATATCAAAATTTCATCTACAGAAAAATCATTTGAAAATATACCTAGTCCAAAACACTTTTGTGTGATATACTCTGTGTCTGACCATTTGTCTTTGACTCTGTGACAAAAATGGATGCAATTGCCACAAGTTGTGTATGAAGTCTAGATATTTAATTTGTAGTGTTTAGAACTCTACAATAAGGAGAAATGTTGTTGTGTTTATGATAACTACATAAGTCCACAACATTGAGTAAGGCCAGAACTCTAGACAGCTGTTATAACTGAGTTATTGTACTTCTCCAACATTATCCACTCAGCACACCATGAAACTGTCTTTTGACATTGAACTTGTAGTCACCTTTAGTAGGCACCTGACTACGTGCAAGCATGCAAAACGCATGCAGCACCACCACAACAACATTAGCATAGCAATGATATCATAGACTGGTTAGATAGATACAGTATACAGATGTTAGCTGGTTATATTTACATATTAATTAAAGAATACTCTGTAAAGTGGTTGGTGTTAGGAAGAGCATCCAGCTGTAGAAACCAAGCCAAACGAAACATGTGAGAGGTGTGGTCCCCCGACCCGTCTAGGAGAGTGGTGACTCCATTCACAATCGACGTGGGCCAAAATCACCTGTCCAACCCATGCCAGCATGGAAAACAGACGTGAAATGCTCTGTATTCTTTTGAAGATACTTAAGTGTTTCTTTTTGTCATTTTTTAATTTTTTATGTTCACTTTCATTTTTTTCTTTATCAATGAAGCTGGAGGCTAATTTATATGACTTACTGAGTCATAGAATAGACTTCACCTCCATGAATGGATAGAGTACAAATATCTTCAGGTATACTTGGGGGTTGAGAGTAAGTTTCTTGCTATATTTCAATGTCAGAACAATGACTGAGTAGGATTCTTGGTACAAGGTTTGTGAGTTCATATTTCACTATAATTGTTGTATTGTGTCATGTAGTTGGCACTTAGCTGTATTTGCTGAGATGAATCTTAATTGGAAATTAGATGCTGCTGTTAAAACAGCTTGGTAGTAGAGTACCTGGCTAACAGTACTCTTGAATCATTTGTGAAAGTCTCCTTTTTTATTTAAATACTTCTGGAAAAATTTTGATTTGCTAATGTGGAGGTGGGAGGTTTTTTTTGTTTTGTTTTTTTTCAGTTGTGTGGCTAATATGTAGCCTCTTAGATACTCACCATCTTTAAATCTGGCTTTGTTTTTGACGTTTATATTAATCAAATAATTCTAGACTGACCCACGACTCACTCTGCATTAGACAAACAGAAAGATCATCAAGGCAATCCAGGTCTTACAGTTCCAGATTGGAAAGTTAATTCATGTTTTTGTGAGTTGTAGTTACCTCACTTCATTTAGCCAGTATTTAAATCTGCAACTTTGGTTGATGCATATATATATATATATATATATATATATATAATCACAGGGTCGAGAGGGCATGACAACCTCTCTAGTGTTGGTGCCACGATGAACACACACCCAGTGTGCTCTGTGAGGTGGTTGGTGATAGGAAGGGCATCCAGCTGTAGAAGCCTAGCCAAAAGAAAACATGTGTGAGGCGTGGACCATCTAGGAGAGTGGTGACTCCATTCACAATCGACGCGGGCCAAAATCACCCGTCCAAACCATGCCAGCATGGAAAACGGACGTAAAATGATGATGATGATGAGATATATATATATATATATATAATATTATGGGTTATTCTGAGGAGAGAGGGCAGTGCCCATGATCATCTGCAGGGCCTCTCATCTGCAGTTCTGTCCAGAACTGCTACTCTCTGTAATTCTCTCTCTGCTAACGTTTTTCCTGCAGATATCCAAACTGGACATCAGCCAGTTTAAAAGGGTTTTCAAAGGTCATAGGCACTGCCCCTCTTCCTCTGATTATTTCTTTTAACACATAACTGTGTGTGTGTGTGTTTATGTAGATACAGGTCTGTACATTGGCATGCACAATCGTACAAACATGATCCCAAAATATATCTATTTCAATATATTCATATATACCTGGATGTTTTTTCATCTTTCAGTCTGTGTGTGTGTCTGTGTTCATTTATTTGTCTGTATAATATGTGGTTGCCTAACAACCACCTCCATGCTCCTCTCCAAAGAAATAATGTGCCACTACGGGTTGGCAAGAGGATGTAAGATAGAAATCGTTTCCATGCCATAGCACAATAGTGTCATGATTTGTGGAATGTACAGTTGAGATATTCCACTTGTTGGACCATGAGAGGTTGATGGCGGACAATTTAAGGAATGTGTTAAGGTCAGGTCAGAGGAGCTATTATTTAATGTCCTTTAGGGTCATCAGTCAAGAGATCTCTTTGCTTAATCAATGTGTCAGCTAGAAATAGATTGCTTCACTGTCTACCAAATACTCATCTCCCCTCTTGCACTTTATGATATAATAATGATGAAATTATGTGACCAATTAAGTAAATCCAAATTGTCATTTGTGTTGTTTTTTTAAATTATTTGTTTCTATTTTTCTGAGGGAAAAGAGAATAAAGTGTTACACTTTATGTTTATACATACACACATGAGCTGACTGAGTTGATAGATTGCTGGCCTACAAAACAAAGGATACACTGTTCGTATCCTGGATCTGGCTGCTGTGTTGTGTACTTTGAAGTTATTCACTTTTCAACTTTCAATCAATCTAGGTGTAAATATTTATCATTGCCAAGAGGCAGCTCTCACCAATAGTTCACCACTGCAAACAGCAGGAGCACTGTGTAGTTGGTTTTGCTGGGTGTTTCATTAGCATGTTGTACTAGGCTCCAGTCATCCAATGGAGGGAACTGGATATTTTAATAGAAAATTATTCTTTTATATCATCCCTTGAATCCTTACATGAAGAAGTGTTCTGTGGTGTCTCAATAAGGTTACTGGATTTTAGTTAGTTACTTTACACACACACACACACACACACACACACACACACACACGTATTGTGGTTGTTTGTACAGTTTTAAGCAACACCATTGTAATAAGTAGTCATCTAGTTTGTACAAATAAAAATACTGATAAAACAACCAACCATTTCACCTAGAGCAATGTGTAATCAACATAATCATCTTTAAATTTTTTCACCATAACTGTGTACCTGCCACTGTAAAGTAGTAGCAAGCTACTGGAAAGCTGTGTTTGTGATGAGGTTTCAATTCCTGGTCGTGTCATTTTACTTAGCTCACTCCTTGTACCATTCTCTCTGTTTCAGATGGTTGGTACCATTTACTTGTATTCTTCCTTACATTCATTAGAATGTAGCACAAGTAAAACCAAAGAACCAGTCTTTGGCAATGCTTTGTCCCTTTTAAAAGAAAAACTATATCTATAACATTGGTATGTGTAATAGTGGTAAACTAATAAAATGAGATGGCTGATACCATTTATGGCAACTCATCAATTCATTGATAGATTGAATGCTTATGAATGGTATCTGGTGATAAGAAACTGTACCAAGAAGGTAACCAATCATAAACATGATGTTTCATTACAACTTGGATGTTTTTGAGGCTCTACATCAGATGACTGGACAATACTTCTCCACATGCTCTGGTTACTTTACTAATTTCCCTTCATCTATAGACATAGCAGTTGTTAATTTGGGCTGTAATTTGTTATAGTAAAATTTTTGTTTAGAAATCATCATAACTTTAATTGTTTCTCGTGTGTATTCACTGTGGTGGTACTCATCACACTTTAAGAAATCATCATAATTTTAATTGTTTCTTAGTGTGTATTTCGTCATAGTGGTACTCATCACACTTTAAGAAATCATCATAACTTTAGTTGTTTCTAGTGTGTATCCATCGTAGTGGTACTCATCACCCTTTAAGCAACTACAGTAACTTATTGGCTAAGATGAATGACATTTACCATTATCTCAGCACAAAATCAGCCTTTGGGACCACATTGCCACTGCATTTTTCTGCTATTTTAATCCATCAAATACCCAGCAATCTGATTGGGATTTATAATTGAGGTAGCCTAATATATATGTTATTGGACTACTTGCTCAAAGGTTGTGAGTTTAAATCCACTGCAAGTGTTTCATAGTGTTTCTCACCTCAGTTCTAGCTGTTAGGAAGAGGTACCAGATCATCTGGGAATATTACCAGTGAATGACCTCATGAAACCCAATCTAGGTTGCATTTACATTTATTTACTACAGTCTAATTGGGAATAATAAGGTGCTCAAGATAAACACTCTAGATGGCATTTCAATGGTGTTGTAGTCCTAGATTTAAGCGAAGTTGCACTAGTTATTTCTCTCTCTGAACAGTATCACTAGATCTCCAATATTAAGATAACCGATAGACACAGTTACCTATTCTCAGTTGTTGTTGTTTAGCCCCAGGTCATCTATGATTGAGCAGGCCTATGATTAAAGGTAATCCAGCCGTCTTTTTGTATATCTGTGACTATGTTGTCTAATGTGTCCTTACCCTTTTTTTAACGGTAGGGTGTGATTTGAGGGTGATTTGGTTACTATTTCGTGCGACTGCGTGGAGATTCCCTCATTGGCTCTTATTATTCTCAAACGTCAAATTGACTGGTAGACCAAACATGAGACATTTTGCTGAGAGGGATCATTCCACATTACCATATCGTGCATCAGAGTGGAATAAGTAGTTAATAAGAAATATTGATTAATTATACTTAATTATACTTTGTCAAAGCATCACCACATCCTGTACATAACATGTTTGTAAAGTGTTTTCGTGTACATCGCGATAGTCTAGTTTCCTGATCAATATATACTATCATTAACTTGTGTTTTAACTCGGAACGACGTAAATAAGAAGCTGAGAAATGAGTGTTGTTAATTCGATGTCGGCCTCATGGAACAGATCTATGATCAAAGACGTTCCAGTCGTGACCATCCCGTCTTTATATCGGACAGTGTGTCTTGGACTGCGATCGCATAGAGGTTCCATCCATTTATTCAGCTGACAAAAAGTTAGACAAGGGAGGTAACTCTTTGTATTAAATTAGAAAATAGTATAACGCCACTAGTTAAAAGTTTTTATTTAGCCCGACGTCAGACCTGACTAAGCTGATCCATGTTCAAAGATGTTCTAGCTGTGACTATCACAATTTTTTTTCAGGCATAGTGTATCTCGGACTACATTCTCAGTGTGTTCTCACTTTTTTTAAACGATAGTAGGATGTGATTTGAGAGATTTGGCAGCTATTTTTAGCATGCCGAGCAACCTCATTGGTTCGTCTCCATAAAATCAGGTGATGCAGCAGAAATAGTAGAGTCGACTTTGTGTCATTAACTTCAGGATCGATTGGAGTTGATTTAATGAACTTTCTTCCTACAATTTTGTGAAACTTAAAAATCAAAATTAGTAGCACACAGGATGGTGGTCTGTTGGACTAAATGCTTTGTGGTATTTAGTTACCTACCTTTATGTCGGATTTTAAATTCCATTGAGAACTACTTTGTTTCTCGTTCCTTTGGGGTTGATAAAATTAGTACCTGACATATACTGAGGTCCGATTCGGTGAACTTCACCTTTTATTTACAAATGTATGAACTTGTGCCAGTGAAAAAAAACTAATGTTAGCAGCGCACTTTTTTTAAAATATATGTGTTTGTGCATGTATATATATGTATGTATTTATGTATATATATATATATATATTACAAGTATGGCCTAAGACAGAAAAAAAGAGCAAATCTCTCTTTGTTTTCTGTCTTAGGCTACATCACTTTTGCATAAAATTAGTTTCAGAATATATATTACTACCTGTTCAGTATCATCTTAGTGTGTGTCTTAAAAGCTAGATTTTGAAAATTCACGCTTTCTTCACTATCTCTCTTCTCTGCCTTCTCATCAAACATTATTATTCTCTCTATAAAGATAACTTTGATAACTTTCGGCCAGTATTGGCCCAGGCCATGTCTAACTTAATAGCAAATATTTTTATATTTTTGTTGGAAAAGTCTCTCTCTCCCCCCCCTCTCTCTCTCTCTCTCTCTAT
>JAOPJM010001463.1:8331610-8344754 GCA_027124095.1 Muusoctopus leioderma | reverse complement strand
CTCTCTCTCTCTCTCTCTCTCTCTCTCTCTCTCTCTCTCTCTGGCATGCAGAACTACACATCTGTGTAAGAAATTTCAATAAAATTGGATGACGCGTGTCAATACTATAAGATCCATTATCTTTCAAGGTTTGTAATGTTTTTTATGTTTTATTTTTCTCCAAGTATTTGCGGCTCAGGTTTGGCTGCTATTTCTAAAAGGTCGCGGGCGGCCACCTGTTTACGCGCTGTCGCTCATAACATGCGATGACGTCACAGGTTTGTGTCGAAAAAATACACAATGAACGTGCGATGACGTCACAGGTTCCTGTCATTGTTGTCTTCACATGTTTTGCTGCTGTATAGGATAGAGAAATGCGATTGGCTAAAAATGACAGAAAAGTTCAATCTTTAAAGGGTTGTAACTGATTTTATTAATTATTTCTTTGAAAAATGCTTGTGATTTTCGTAATTGGCATGCAAAACTACATCTATGTAAGACATTTTCCAAAACATTCTGTGACAGACTGCTACTTGAAAAGATCCGAATTTTTATTTATTTTATATTGCGTTTTATGGACAGTAGCGTCGTTAGTTACAGGTTTCTAACGGACCAATCACTGGTTCACTGCATTTACGATGGCGAGAGTGATGAGGGATCGTCTGTACTACTCGAGCGGAACAAATATAACAAGGCATTTTTGGTTCGAAAGCACCGGTTTAACAGCTTCTCGGCGATGTTTACATCTTTTGACTGAATTTCTTGGCGAAAGATACACACACACACACGACGGGTCTCTGCACAGTTCCCGTCCACTAAATTCCATTCACAAGGCATTGGTCAACCCGAAGCTATGGTAGAAGATACTTACCCAAAGTGCCACGCTGTGGAATCGAACCCAGAACGACGTGGTTGCGAAGTGTACTTAACTTGCACAGTGGAATTATCAGTGACCAGGTTGTAGATGTACGACGAAACCTTTTTACACTTTAGAGTAAACAATAGTATCACGAAATAAAACAAAAGTAAATATAACAGTATATATGTCTTTTAAATGGCTATCACTACTCTTCCATGATTATTTTTTATATTATATATTCTTTAATTTACAAATTCAAGCAAGTTCTTAGGCAGTTATCATATCACAGCGAGTCATACAACTGTTTCGTGGTCCCGGAAGACAAAATGGCGGATGCGTTGCCTCAAAGAATGACGAGGGAGATGCGCTGAAAAGCCATTCCACGATATAAAATTAAAATGAATACATTCAACGAAAAAAAGAAAATTATTTTAAACGATGTGTTACTGATCATTCATGTCGCTTATTGTATATATATATATATAAACCTACGATAGTAGACATATATACATGTCATATTTACCTATTTCTCTGTAGATTGAAAAAATGATGAACGATTGTTGACCCTTATTGGGGTCTCATCAGAGGTGTCTACATCAAACGACCAATCCCAGAGAAACAAGTAGCCAATCTGTTTATATACACTATTCCATTGGTTTAGTGTGGAGGAAGGGGTTGTGCCCATGACCATTGCAGGCCCTAATAGACCGATGAGATCAGGAGAGGATTTCTGAGGGCCAACGTTCTGGGGAGGAGGGACTGGGCATAGTGGTTAGTGCAGGGCCTGGGGTGAACACAATATCGGTGACGAAAGGAAGAGAGACGAGTAAGTCAGGAGTGCCTGAATGAAGGTGGCACGAGACCAGCCAGCGCCGTTGTAGCCGTAGAAAAGGCAGACAGATAAAACAGTACGTCTGTGGACCAGAAGTTGGAGTGTGTTGGTGAGCGGCTTCATTCCAATCAGTCGTATGGCTTGGGGAGGGGAAAGTCTAGGATGTCTATGTGCGTCCTAGATAGTAGAGCAGAACTCCGTTGTGGATCTCGTCTGACCTTTGTGGAAGGTTAGTAGTTTGTTGGGAGGTGGGCTGAAGTATTTTCTGGCCCTGAAAAGGAAGGCCAGTCTTTGTGATGCAGCCTTTATGTTGGGGATATGGTTCACTAGAAGAGATCATAAATGATAGTGAGGCCTAGCATTTGAAGTGATCGTGAGGTTTCTAGTTTGCGTGTTGTTCATGTTTAGAGGAGGGTACGATATTGTTTTCTTGATATGTGTAGTGTTTGTGTCTTTGGTCTGTTGAAGGAGACAAGATTGGCTTGACATTGTTGGAGGATGTTTTCCACGTCTCTTTTCATGTAATCTGTGCAGGTTTGGCCTGAGATGTCTAAGCTGCATATGGTTGACGCTTGAATGCGGAATATTAGGGAGGAATAAAGGCTGGTATCATCTACGTAAGAGTGAGCGTTGTTGGAAGTGACGGCAAATAAAACAGCGTGCACAAAAATCATTTCTTTTTCATCGAGTGTATTGATTTTAACTTTTCTGATTGGCAAAAATATCTGAGAATTACCGTATTTGACGGTTTATAAGAAGTACTAGCTTATAAGACCCACTTTAATCTTGGCAGGCCCTTCATTGAAAAAGTTTTTAAAAACTTGCGTAACATTCGTTGCTCTCCCCACTATCACGTCATTTTAAAGTTTGATATATTCAGATCGTTATGAAATCTCACTATTTCTCATTTAAAAAAAAACAAAAAAACTTTCGTTCAATACTATGTTTCTAGCTAAAATAATCGTGAATTTAGACTAGTTTTAACTCTCACTATAACCTTTTCATTTATTGATATATTCGCACACAACGAAAGGTTCTTACATTAATTTATTACGGAATGTTTGTCTCAAAATTACTGTAATTACAGGTAAGTACAGATAAAATCTAAAATATATAGTTATTTATATTTTGTTTAAATTTCACTATATAGAGTTATTAGCCAAGAATCGTTAGAGCGTCGGACAATATGCTTTACGGCATTTGTTCCAGCTCTTTACGTTCTGAGTTCAAACCCCACCGAAGTCAACTTTGCCTTTTGATCCTTCCTGGGTCGAGAAAATAAAGTATTAGTTAAGTACTAGGGTCGATTTCATCGACTGACCCCCCCCCCCTCCCTCCAAATGTCTGGCCTTGTACCTACGTTAGAAACAATGGCAAAAATGCCCTAATTTCTTTGTATACATTTTGCAAAGCGATTCCTCTCCGTCGTAATTATATGGAACACTTGAATTGGAATAAACAAAACTATATAGTCAATGGGTTTGAGTCAATAAGAAGAATGATTGGATCCAGCTTCTGAAAATTTTGGAAGAGAAATATTAAAAAAAGTTTTCACTCAGTTCTCATTCTGGAAATCATCGCTTTCACTACCGCTGTCCGATATTGTTTACACACTCGGAAATTGAAACATCCTGTTCTAAGTCCACCACGTGCAATTGTGTAGGCGTGTCTTTGTGACTACATTATGTTACGGTAATGGTAATTATAAATTTTTAAACTTGAATGACTATTCAACCAACAATAGATTGTTTCTGTCTATCAATTAAACAAACACTGCACTCTAAGTAAAAGTTTTACTCTAAGTTAAACCATTTTATGAAGAAGGTCTGTCTTACCTCTGTTCAAACAAAAATAGATTGTGTATATCAATTAAGCATTGCACTGTAAGTTAAAGTGTTATTAAGGTATCTTACCTGGATGATCGCTGGATTCAAACAGTGGAACTGGCGCAGGACGTCAAGTTTGGTATACAACTGATCGCTACTTTGTTTACGTGTATGTTAAGTGTTGATAATTTTCCTCCTGACTAGAGTTATTTTATATGAAGTAAGTACTACTAGAAAATACTAATAACTCAGGGAAGCAGTTTTGTGTGACAGATGTTTGCAGTTCATTTTACGTGGCACTGCAGCACCTGGGCCACCACTAGCCGGTAATCCAAACTTCGAACTTGTGTTTACTAGATGCAGGCTGCTTTTCTGGGACGTATTTTGAGGGGTGTGCGCCTTATAATCCATCAAATACAGTAGTCGTCAACATTGCTGATGATGAGATGTTTTGTTTGAGTGTATTGCTATACATAGAATGAAAGGTGGGAGTGACAAAAATGGGAGAGTGACGGGCTAAAATGTCTTGGGACGTTTAGTTAATTCTGAGTTCAAATCCCAATATGCTTGACTTTGCTTTTTATGGCGACGAGATCGATAAAAGACATACCCATGGTGTACCGTTGTTTATTCAATCGTCTGTGCATTAGCACTTCACTATAAATGTGTGACCTTGTGCAAAAGTTAGAAATCTGTCTTATCATAGAATGATCTGCGGCATAATGCAGTTTACTTGTTCTATTTCTATATAATTTTGTATTTGTAAAATCTAGACTAAGTCCTTTTAGGAATTTCTAATAATTTACAGGGTGCGATTCTTAATCTAAAGTAGTGAATCTAGGCTCACTTCCTAGAGCCAACCTTCGTGTTAAGTCAGCGTTGGCGCAAATGGTAGATTGCTTGATGGTTTCTAATTTCACAGGTGCATTTGAGTTTAAATCATTCTTTGATCAACAGAACATATACCAGGCATGTAATGTGAATGTTTGTGCGTGCCTTATCTGATTCTTATAGCGCTTCTTCGGCTCTCCAACTGACCGTCGACTATGGTATAGCTGGCCGTATACCACTTTGGGGGCAACCGACATGCGGCATCATTATCACATGCTTTAGCTACTACAGCTAGTGCTGGTTGGTCATGGTATCAATACTTTTGCAGTTGGTCTTTGCAAGTATTTCAGTTTGAGGAACACGCTCACATCAGGTAATTCCCAGGATGCGTTGGAGGCAGCTCATGTGGAAGTGCTCCGACGTCTTAATGGGACGACTGTAGGCCACCGTAGCTTCACAGCTGTAGAGGAAGGTGGTATACGGCATGCTTTGTGGAGGAACGAAGGCTCTTGTTCCGAAAGACTCTGCGCCGAAGTCTCCCAAAGGCAGCTAATGCCTGTTTAATGCGGCACCGAATGTCATTGGCAATGCTGCTATCCTCAGAGCTAATGATCCCCAGATATTTAAAAGGTGGCACTACCGACAGTTGTTCATCACCAACAGTGAAGGCAGGTAGAGTGGATGGGACACTGGTACTACATTGGCGGGCAACTTCTGTCTTGGATCAGATGAAGAGCGCTTTGAGGAAGTTTAAGATGAGGCTCGAAGACTATATTGCTGCTGACTTGATGACAGTTTTGTGGGGATGGGGTTCGCATTTTTGAGATGATGACAACTAAAAAACGGCAGAAGAGAACCAGGATGGATGCAACTACAGTTCCCACCATTACTGCCACAACAACAAACACACAAACATGCCGAATTCGTACGTTTAGATATTTTCGCCCGAAACTGAAAGTCTGGTAGTCATTGACTACTAAGAATAATTTAACTGAGTTAATTATCGTTGTATAGTATATTTTATAAATAACAATAATAAA
This sequence comes from Muusoctopus leioderma, assembly GCA_027124095.1. Lineage (NCBI taxonomy): Eukaryota > Metazoa > Mollusca > Cephalopoda > Octopoda > Octopodidae > Muusoctopus > Muusoctopus leioderma. Next base: position 8,339,387 of record JAOPJM010001463.1, on the reverse strand, counting down.
CGCGGTTTATTTAATCTTAGTAGTCACTTATGTAAAATGATGTTTTATTTGTTAAGTGATAAAATGGTTTTGTACTGTGTATAAAAATGTTATTGTTATTTATACTAACTTCCGTTTCCGGTTCCATTATTTCAAAACGTACGAAATCGGCATGTTTACCTGCCCTACCTGCAATAAAGCTTGTGCATCCAGAATAGGACTGTTCAGCCATCAAATATCTCACCGTTAAGGGAGCAGACATCGTCATCGATGGACAGCCAGGAGTGAAATATGATGCAATGCGTGTGTGTATGTGTATGCATTTAATGTGTGTGTGCGTATATATCCATATGTGTATTATATATATATATATATATATATAACACATGAAATAAAAAACAAAGACGAGGTTGGTTACGAACAGTGTTATTGACAAAGTTATTAGCTTGACGCTCAGGAAAAAAAAAAGGAAGAGTGGGTTATGACGTTTCGGACATAGTCCTTCTACGAATAGACGGAAAAGAGGGGGTGGGAGAAGACAGAGGGGGAAAAAATTGGAAACGAAAACAAATTGGAGAAAAAAAACGTGATTTTTTAAATATATATATGCGCGCACCTGTGTGTGGCAATTTGACTGTCATCAGAGCGTCGAATAGAATGCCTTGCGGTATTTTTCCGGCTCTCTGCGTTCTGAGTTCAAATCCTACCAAAGTCAATTTTGCCTTTCATCCTTCTGGAGCCGATTACTCTCTCTCTATCTCTATCTCCTACGTTGTGCCGTGGGAGACGGCTAACAAGCGTCTCTTTCTCCAGAAATGGAGAAGAGTTGAGCGAGAGGCTTGCAACCTTCTCATAGAAAACTGATATCCTACTGAAACCGTCAAGGACGGCTCGTTGTACAGTACAGTATGGGACGGAAATCAAGAAGCATGTATGTGTATATATATGTATGTGTGTGTGTATATGTACGTAATGTGTGTGCGTGTGTGTGTATATATGCACGTAATGTGTGTGTGTATATGCACGTAATGTATGTGCGTGTGTGTGTGTATATATGCACGTAATGTGTGTGTGTGCGTGTATATGCACGTAATGTGTGTGTGTGTATGCATGTGTGTTTATGTATGCATGTAATGTGTGTATGTATATATGCACATAATGTGTGTGTGTATATATGCATGTAATCTGTGTGTATGTATGCATGTGTGTGTGTATATGTACGTAATCTGTGTGTATGTATATATGCACATAATGTGTGTATGCATACATGCATGTAATGTGTGTGTGTATATAATATATTCAGGTCATCAAGCTCGTACCATTACGTAGATGAATTTTGCCTAGTACAGTTATGTTTACATTTTTATAAGTAGCCTTCCACTACTTCATCTCGGCATCTTGCGAAGGATATGTGAGCGGATCCTTTTCATGAGATAACAACGAATCCGGCCAGTTCGATCCTCACAACGAGACAAAATACATTCCATATATTTACACATTTATATATTTATTTGTGTGTGTGTTCAATATCTCCGAAACCGCTAGTTCACATCTTGTTTACAGCGAGCTTCTAAAAGCTCAGTGTTTACAGCTACAACTTTGAGAAGTTAGTTTGAGAATCCGACAACCTAAGATTTGCACCACCGTCACTAACAGACATAACATTACTACTACTACTACAATAGTTAGTGAGTAGCAGGAAGTAGCTGCGGTGATGGTGGTAGTAGCAATAGTATTTCTAGCGGCAGGGGAAGCGCTCTAGGCCAGTCTATTAGTTGTAGGAACTGTGCGATAGTTACTAACTACTACCACTTTTACTACTATTAGTGACGCAGTGTTTGTGGCCATCGCTTCGAGTACTATTAGTACTGCTACAACTGCTGCTAAGTACGCCAACAACAGTACCGCTGGTATTGTCGTCACAGTCCGGTCTGCTACTGACTGTGTTCTCACTACTACAACGACCTCGTCTGTTGATGTATCCGTAAGCGACCTTACTACTTACTACCACAACAACTATTACAGTTTCAGTGCTGTTACCTTCATTAGTACCGGTGACTTTTCAGTGGAGTACCCGTCTAGAAACTCGCCATTTTACTTCATCACCGTCGCCCCGTTGTTTTTCCTTGTCTGCATCCCTCTCCTCCTCTCCAGACTCGTTCTTCGTCTCCTCCCAACGCTACCACAATTCCGACCAACTGTGGTAAGAACTTTGCAAGTGGTGCAGGTAGTAATAACACTAGATCGACTTCACAGAAGAGTGTCGTCGCTGGTACGACTACGACACAAGTGCCTCGCCTCTGGAGACCGGCTTTCTGGAGCGTTGACTCAGAGAACAGTGATGTCAGAACCGTAAAAGCCAACGTTCCGCTGCCGCATAATACAACCACAATAACAACACCATCAGTATCATCATCGTTCGCATCACCTCATTCTTTATCACCATTTGTGGCTATAGCAACCACGCCGGTTAAACAACCTCTATTTACCTTTTTACCGCCGCCACCGCTACCACCTTTATCAACGTCATCTTCGCCGTCGACATCGGTGTTTTCATCCGTTTCTGATAGACCTGGGACGGTGACATGTCCGGCGCGCTGGTGTTGTCGTTCGCGGTGTCCACCTGATAAGGAGACAGCTGGCTTGTGTCAAACTAACAGCGCCAGTACCTCTCGTGCAATGTCGGATACCTGTGACTTGGTCGCTTCTTCTGACGCTTGGTCAACTTGGCACCGCAGAGGTAGGTAAATTACGCGTCTGAGCCCTTTCCGTTGTTATCTAACCTTTTAAATTCTTTGACGTATTACATGTTTACTCACTCATAAACTAATGTATACTCGTGTGCTGTGAGGAAGAACTTCTTTTTTTGTGGCTCTTGAACTTTCGTGACTCTTGAACTTTCGTGAATCTTAATTGAACTTTTTTTTTTTTTTTTCGCTGATGCACCCTACAATTCTAGTATTTTAATAACGCATACATGCACACACTTTACACATCGAGATGTATGCACTGAAGACTGCGATACACCATCTATTGACTATGTCCATATTACACACATTGATTGTCATACTGCAGTTAATGACACACATGTACACATTTAGTGATTCCTACGCACAACAACGGATGTAATCTTACACACACATACACGCACATTGACCTACAATCGCTTACGTTGACCAAACCACAAGCACATCAATAGATGAAAAGGTATGTATGCATACTAACACTGACTGACTACAAAATCGAAACTTCAAATTCGTAAAATATAAACAAGAGTGTTAACGAGTGGTGTTTATACTCGGTCGATCGACCTGTTAGAAATAGCAGCCAGATCTCCCTCAAATCACGCCCTACCATCTTAAAAAGGGAAGTACGTATTGAATAATGTAGCCCTAGATAGACTGTCCAAAAAGACAGGACGGTCACGGTTAGAACGCCTTTGTTCACATGTCTGCTCGGTCAGGACCGACCTGGAGCTAAACATTTCACATCACTAGACTACCATACACTACACGAACCAATGAGGGACCTTCTACGTTATCGCTCGACTTGCTAAAAATAGCAGCTAAATGTCCCCTCCCCCCCAAAAAAAAATCACACCCGTATGTCCTATAAAAGGAAGGACACATAAAATAATGCAGTCTTAGATACACTGTCTCAAAAATACGGTATGGTCACGGCTGCAAACGCCTTAGATCATAGGTCTGTTTGATCAGGTCTGACCTGGAGTAAATAACAACAACAACCGGATGCAGACTAACTTACTAAGAAAATGCAAACAGAACAGACACTAGATATACATTCGCATTACTAATACTACACGCACACACAGACAAACGGTTTGTTACGAAACTACCACATCTGCGAAAGTTAACTTTTAGACTTTTACTAAGATGTATTTTACTTTCTTTCGTTTGTCACACAAAAAATGCAAGTTAGTGTATGTATGTATGTATGTATGTATGCCTGTAATGAGTATTGCTAGTTGGCACACAAACACACGCACACACAAATGTGTGTGCATGTATTGTTAATTTTCCTCCTGTATGTGCGCGTGTGTTTGAATTGTACCTACGAGTGCGCGTGTTTGTTTATGTGTGTGTTTATGTCTGCATATGTACGTGTCTATTAGCCCATTTACAAGTGTGTTTATATGCATTCGTCACTTTAGTTCCATGTTTAATGCGTATGTTTACCGTTCTTGACTCTTAGAGCGCGTATGTCACGCTTACTCTGCGCGTGTATTTATCACTTTTCCCATTCAGATTACGTAGATTAAATTAATATTTGTCATTGAGATGTTTTCTTCTCCTAACTGCATAACTATTTTTTAATTACATTTTTTTCTCTCATTACCTTAAGTATGATGGACTTAACTTGACTATTATTTTTCGTGCGGATGGTGTCCCTGGGCTATTCCCTTCGGTATTTATGTTCTTACCCTTCTGTCTACGTTTGTGTTTGTATGAATGACTGTTTGTCAACACGTGTGTGAATATGCCTATGTGCGTGCACGCCTAATGCTTCTTCTACCCGTACGTGCGTCCCGTCAGTCTGTCTACGTGTGGGTTTAGGACTTGGGTGAGCATTTGAGAGAGAAAAGGAGATGTTATACATACACACGTTAGTGGTTAACAGGGTAAAGAAATTTTCTACTAGTGTACATAGGCTGAACTCCAGTCAACCAACGTTCTGATAAACACGTATTCTTGTGGTGCTTTTTTTCAGTCAGAAAATACATCGAGTTTGTTGGTCACTAGTCGCAGAATATGAACTGATAAACTAAGTTGTTTTGAACCTGTTCCTCTCACGGCTGTAGTTTGTTAATTTGCAATTCCAATAGATGCGTCTGTTGAGTGTAGATAACCAAACTGTATACGTTTCTTTTTTAAAAAGAATGACGCTCATATTGATTCTTACATTGGCACAAGGCCTCAAGCTTGTCGCTGAGGATAAAGTCGATTAAATCGATACCAGTGCATGACTGGTACTTAACGACCCTGGAGGGATGAAAGATAAATTCGACACTAGCGGGATTTGAACTCTGGACGTAACTAAATTCTACAAGACATATATTTACTCCAACACTACCATTTCTGCCACTCAGCAATAATGTTGGCAAGGAGGGAGCCTCGACATGGTCACTCAATCTGCTATAATTAACTATCAAATCTCCCTCAAATAGACCTTACCATCTTTAAAAAACAAACAAAAAAAAACACTAGACAATGTAGTCCCTGACTAAAGACGAGATGTTGGTGGTTGGAATGCCTTTGATCATAGGTCTACTCGATCAAAGCCGACCTAGGGCTAAACAATAACAACAGCTTGTTAGCAACAATAAAATCATAGTTGAGGGGCAGAAACAGGACAGCATCTGTCTAAATCCCAAGCAATATTTAATTTTCTCCTACATTTTCAGTTAAAATCTCACCTGGGTTCATAAGTATCAGTTATTTGTTGGCCTCAAAGGCAAATCTGTGTCCATATGCTAAGAGGATGGTGTAGGCTCAAGTTCAACTTGAGCCTAATAGCCCATTGGGCCGAGCTTATCCCGGTTTCAGTGGCATTAAGCGATTGAGAGTGCAGGACTCCCTCCTGAACGGGACGCTAGTCTGTCGCAGGGTTGACCCCCAGCTACTGCTGGTACTCATTTTCAGCTGAATGGACTGGAGCAACGTGAAGTTAAGTGCCTTGCTCAAGGACACAATGCGCATCCCGGACCAGGAATTGAACTCACGATCTTTCGATCATCAGCCCAGTAGCCCAACCACTTGGCCACACGCTTTCACATGTGCCAAAATATGAAATAATTATTAGGAATAATAGCTGCTTTTGTTAGGATTGTTAGACCAATGTTGGCATGTGTTAGAATGGTCTGCTACTAGTATTTTGCCATTTGTCTTCGTCTTTTGTCATCTCTTCTGTAAGGTTTAGCATCTTGACATCTGCTCTCAACACTTCTTTCTCGACCTTCCTTTAATTTAGGCAAAAATTCTGCAAGCTGCTGTAGATTTTACAATCAAATAAAGGAACTGTATAAATATTTCTATTTTTAACTCTTAACATCCTGTAAGACCCGGTTCCACACAACACTGCATCATCCAATTCATATGAATCATTGAGCTATATATATATACAAGTGGACTATTTTTGTGTGAAAACACCTGAAGGACCTGTGTTTCTTACCTGTAAATTTAATAATAAACAAGCTGCAAAGAAATTGTTTAAAGTATTTTTTGCTCAGTCATTGCAAGAACATAGAACATTTTTTACAGGATATTAAGAGTTAATTAGATCAAGCTTCCTTATTAATATTGTATTAATGATTACGGAGCGAATTGGCAGAGTCATTAGAGCGCAGCGTAGAATATTTGGTGGCATTCGTTCCGGTTCACTGCGCTCTGAGTTCAAATCCCACTGAGGTCAACTTTACCTTTCATCCTTTATGGGTAGATGATGTACCATTCTAGGTCAGTAGACTGGTACATCATCTACGGACGAGATACATCGTGGTATTTAATCCCTATATATTTATATGTATAAATGTATCTTTCTATGTATATAAAGGTATATATAGGCGCAGGCATGGCTGTGTGGTTAAGGAGTTCGCTTCGCAACCACGTGGTTTCGGGTTCAGTCCCTTGGGCAAGTGTTTTCTACTATAGCCTCGGGCCGACCATTGCCTTGTCCGCGAATTTGGTAGACGGAAACTGTAGAAGCCCGTCGTATATATATATATATATATGTATATATGTATATGTGAGTGTGTTTGTTTATGTCCCGGAACTTATCGGTTCGGCTAAGAAATAGTTAGAATTAGTACCAAACTTAAAACGCCTCAAGGCGATCAAGGAAGCTGTAATCGATACTGTACTGTAGTGATGTGAAAAGGGTGCTGTTGTTATTTCTAACCAGTCGAGATTTCGCTGTATGTGCCTATGTCACTGTACATTTGAAGTTTGTCAGCACAATGACGATGAAATGAAACTGAATGAAAAGCGAAATCTAATGAAAATGATCAACACGATGCAAAATGACTCTGAATGAGGAGATGAAATCTCATGGGAATGTTACAAAGATTTAAATACTTTAATAAATAGATGTTTTGTAGTATGCCGGTAGTATTTAAATGAAAGGTGGCCGCTGCTATTTCTAGTGTGTCGAGATATCGCGCAGCACACTTGAAGTTAGTGAACACGATACGGATATGAAAGAGAATGAGAAGCTGGAATCTGATGAAAATACAAACAATGTGTAATTACCTTAATGAGTAGATGATAGGGTGCTGCTATTTCCAACGGATCCAAATGTCCATGTCTGTGGACCGGATAATTCTTATTAAAAAAAATCCTTACGAAAAGTAAAAAAACATATGATTCATTTTTCGGAAGGTCAGTAAAGTGAAGTTGCTTTGTAAGGAAATTTTTATTTACTTATTTTACATCGGCAAGCTGTTAAGAATGTGAAAGAGTAATTTAAGAGACGGAAATATATATTAAAAGTCGACAGAAAAATGTATCAGTGGGTTTTTTGAAGGCGATATATTTCGGAGACCGTAGCGGATAGTTATATTAACAACAATCTTACAAAAAATATTCCGAATATTGTATATTTGTTGATGGAATCATACGAAATATTCACCAAGGGATCGTAGTGAACGCGCCAGGAGAATACAAAGCGTTTTGATTGACTGAATGAAATCCCCCCAGTCTGGATTAAACAGACTATGAGGGAAACCCAGTTTTGGTTCTACGCATGCGCAACGAAACCGGACGGATGCACAGACGGAAAATTT
>JAOPJM010001463.1:8292113-8302728 GCA_027124095.1 Muusoctopus leioderma | reverse complement strand
AAATAGTTAAGTTGGTGTTTGGAACATAACTTAAGAAAAAGTTTCTTACATAAAATTATAATGGAAGGTTTAAATATCCCATATTTCTAGTGAAATACACCACTGTCTATGATTTTCAATTAATTTCTAAAATAATCGAGAATTTGGAGAAATTTAATAAAACAACTAACTTTCTTGTTATTAAGTTGGTATTTGGAACATAACTTGACAAAATTTCTTGCATAATATTATAATGGAAGGTTTAAATATAAATATGAACACTTTAAAACAAATACTTTTTTATTATAGACCCAGGGGCGGTTTCAGACGGGTTGGTATAAAAAGGGTTAAAGCTTTGTGAAGATCCAATTCTATCCAGGTTGTAAACTACGGACTTAGGTGCCCCTGTGCAAAGACAGGCAACTTTTCAGTTGAACAGCAGAGGGTGAGTGAAGCATGTGTTTCGATATGATCACAGAACTGTGTCTGGTCAAGCAAAAGCAAAAAGTATTGCAGTAATAAAGTGTATGAAGAAGACCAAATGAACAGGTAAGTTCATATAATTACAGCGGAAGTCGCTTATTGTGTGTGATCACCTTGGGACTAAGCCTTTACGATAACAATAACCAGGTGATAACATTAAGCAATTTGTTTGAGACCCACTAATTTTGATAGCAATAACTGGTTGATAACATTATTCATGACTATATAATAAGCAGCTTCCACTCATCATCATCGTCGTCATCATCATCATGTTGTGTCCGTTTTCCATGCTGGCATGGGTTGGACGGGTGATTTCGGCCTGCAACAATTTGATGATGATGATGCTTTAGTGATTCTGCTACTATATTGCCCTACTTATTGACAAGATTAAATGAACTTTAATAGTTTGTAACTGGTACTGACCAGCAATGATGAAATAAAAACCCCTAAGAACAACAGTTTGGGAGTTTCTCTTAACATCCGGGAGGAAACAGTTTCGCATGGTACCACATCATTAAATTGGCGTGAAACAATGAACTATATATATATATAATGAAAGTGAACTTTTTTTTGTGAAAACATCTCAAGCACCAGTGTTTCTTACCTGTAAATTTCATAAGGAATAAGCTGCAAAAACCCCATTTTTAGGTATTTTCTGCTCAATCATTACAGGAATTAGAAAATAATTAGCAGGATGTTTTAAGAGTTAAGTATTACTAGAAGCTTATTGTTCGTTGTTGATTTTTTTATTTTTTTTATGACAAATCTAGCTATTTCTGATCAAGACATGCAACATTAACTGTAACTGCTGACCCATGAATGTGACCTAACAGATAGCGTCTCGTTTTACAATAATTGTAATAATTATTTCACTGATACCATACACTAACGAGGCTGAGTTAGATGAAAAGCTGAGTAAATAAATCTGGCCAAGTTTCAAACTTTAGAAAAAGTGTGAGCTATGAAAATTGCTTAACGACTATCCAGTATTCTACTAAACCACCACCGTCAGTCACACTTTTTTTTTTCAAATCAATTTATGTTGTGTTATGTTATAGGGCTTTTGAATTTATTTCTACATACTTACAAATACAGTTTAATCATGTAGCTTTTTGGACCATAGATTCTTAATTAACAAGTGCAAAAACTAACGCTGAAATCTTATTAAACATCAAAGTTCTTCGTTCATAAGATGTTTGGCCTACTGTAAATCTGTGTTATTTCATGGGTATAATTGAATTTTCATCAAAGCAAAAACAAGTTTCTGTATACTTTTTGGCTGAATATGATCTGAAAGTTCATAAATATTTTACACACATACACACTAAAAAAGCACAAAATAACAATTAAGGTCTGTTCTGAACCAATAAAATACAAAACAAACTACCCCTGACAACAACATTACAACTGTCTCTGCAATTATCTAGATAACTATTTGATGGGTCAAAGAGCATCGAAAATATTTATTCTGCAAATTAAATTTTCACCAGTGTTTTCAGGGGCTTAGCTTAATTTACACATGAATATTTCAGGTAGAACAACATTTCAATCAGGATATTATTATTAATATTATTATTATTATTATTATTTATTATACATCACAAGTGTATATATGTCTGTGTGGAGAGACATACATTTATACACATACACATTGCATACCTATTGTTCTCATGGTTAGTTATCAATCATCCTTCAATAAAAGAAAACTTTAAATTTCCGACACAGGATAACTTTTACACATCGATAAATAACTAATTAAAAACTTATAAAAAAAATTTTTTTAATTAATGGCTTGAACATAAACATATTGTTGCTTGATAGTAAAGTAAATAGATCTCCATCAGTTTTGACGATGAATATCAACTGGACTGCCCACTCAGTGAATTATAGTGTAAGTGGTTGAGTATTCTACAGACACATATGATGGAGTCTCCATCGGTTTCAGCGATGAGTGTTTCACTATTCAATCAACGGAACTGCTTACTCGTTGAATTAACGTGTAAGCAGCTGAGCAATCGACAAACACATGTATCTTTAACATAATTCTCATGCTGAATCAGCATGACACAGTGTGACCGTGAATTACAGGTACAATCCATCCAACGGGCTTCCATACAGCTTCCGTCTACCCAGATTCACTCACAAGGCGTGAGCCGATCCGAGGCTATGGTAAAGACATTTGCCTAAGATGCCACGCAGTGGGATTGAACCCGGAACCCTGTGATTGAGAAGCTATGTACCTTTAACATCAGGCAGAATCAGTGTGACATAGTGTGTGACAAGGCTGGCCATTTGAATTATGGGTATAGTCCATACAACAGAGTCTTCCACAGTTTCCGTCTACACAATTTCAATCTCAAGTCTTGGGTCGATGTGAGAGGCTGTGGTAAGAGACACCTGTCCAAGATGTGAGGCTGTGGTAAGAGACACCTGTCCAAGATGCCACACAGAAGGGGGATAGACTCCCGAAGATCATGATTGCAAAGCAAACTTCTTAAAACCAATTGGCCCATGCCTGCTAGATACTCTTTTACTTGTTTCAGTCATTTGACTCCGGCCATGCTGGGGCACCGCCTTGGTGGTCGATCAGGTCGACCCCAGTACTTATTCTATCGGTTGAACTGCTTAGTTACAGGAAACAGATACGGAGACAAACACAAACACGCACATATCTATATATATATATATATATATATCATCGCTTTTTACGTCCGTTTTTCCATGCTAGCATGGGTTGGACGGAAAATTCTTGAGGCATATATATATATATATATATATGACAGGCTTCTACAGTTTCCGTCTACCAAATTCACTCACAAGGCATTGGTTGGCCTGAGGCTATAGTAGAAGACACTTACCCAAGGTGCCACGCAGTGGGACTAAACTCGAAACCATGTGGTTGCAAAGTGAACTCCTTAACCACACAGCCATATCACTATTTGAAAGAATAACTAAACTGTTCAACCTGGTGTTTTCAGTATGGTTCTTACAATACCTACAATCAAGGTGGCACTCATCACATCTTATTATAAGCCAGTGTTAATAATACACTTAACTTTGGTCAGCTGATAGGAATCAAGTTTTCTGGCATCAACAGACTGTAGCTAAGAAACTGTATTTCATAACATTTAATATCTCTTCTACTCTGACAATACATTCTTGGCATTCTAAAGATTATACAGTCAGTCTCACTTTTTAGCTTTTTCTACTGATTACACCAACCATAGCAGAGAAGAGGTAGAGTTTTTTTTGGGGGGATAGTATATACTAAATTCCCTAGTACATAAGTATGTATGAATGTATACAGATTACGCATGCCCCAGCATTATCTCAGTCCAATAACTGAAGCCAGTAAAATTGAGTAAAAAAAAACCCCAGAGAGAATACACATGCAAACACAGTAAGAGAGAGGGGGGGGAGACAGACAGGGAGAGAGAGACAGGCAGACAGACAGGGAGAGAGAGAGTCCAGTAGCTAGAGTTCATTAAGACTGCTAGAGGTTCAGTAAAGCCTAAAACCTTTTTTGCCAAGAAAGTAGAAAGACAATAACAAGGGATAATAAACAGTAAATAAAGAAGAAAAGGCATCTTATGTTTGAAAAGAATGCTTAGATAGAAGAAGTGGGGGTGAGAGTGAGCTTAAAGGATGTCTGAGAATGAAAAGTATCAGGTGTTTATTTGAAACATAACATGAAGTGATGATATGTAATTGTGGGTGTGAAATGATGATAAGAAGTCAGAGAGCAAATATATTGTATCTAAACAGATAAGTTAAGTAAGATATAGAGTAAGATGTATGGCTGCCAACTGGAAGATACTCTGAATAAGCAGGCGAAGAGTAACTGAAATAGAGAAAGCTGTGATGTCAATGCATTGTCAAAGACAGAAAATATGAAAATATATATTTATATTGGATGGTGATGGAAATTTAAGCAGGTGTATGAAGTACTGCATTAAATCCTTTATAGAAAGACAACGATCTTAATAGACAAAAGACTCAACTATACATTAGAAGCCCAACTTATTCTTCAAAGTTTGAAATTTTGATATGTCAGGCATGGCTGTGTTAAGAAGTTTGCTTTGCAACCACATGGTTCCGAATTCAATCCCATTATGCAGCCCCTTGTGCAAGTGTCTTCTAGCATAGCCTTGGGTTGACCAATACCTTGTGAGTGGAATTTGATAGACGAAAACTGTGCAGAAGCTCATGTCTGTGTGTGTGTGTGTGTGTGTGTGTGTGTGTGTGTGTGTGTGTGTGCATTCACACATGTATGTTTGTATCTTTCAGTGACTGATGTAAGCATTGGAGAGAAAACTGATAAACCAGTGCTTTTGAATGAAAATCCTTGTGTGATATTTGTTCTATCTGAGTTGTCACTCGTCACAGTAAATGCAGTGAACCAATGACTGGTCTATTGGAAACCTGTAACCAACAATGCTATCGTTCAGAAAATGAGATATAAAATAAAAAATATTTAACGATGTTCAGGTTTAGTTGCTTCCGATTAATAAATACAAGAAACACAGATGGGAATGCAGTTCTTGAGGGATGCAGATTCGAAAAGTAAACATTGGGCAAAGTGTTTAGTACACAATATATGAGGTGCGACTTGGTGGGTGAGGGTGTGTCAAGTAGGCTAAGTTGAGAGTGACTTAGAATTAACAAGTTCAGAAGAGCAGATGAAGTAGTAGCAGTAGAAAAAATAAATGGATGATACAAGACAACAGCAGACTAGTAATTAGTGTTAGAGAGAATGCAAGCTTGCCTATGAAGTGTTTTCTTGGATACAGAGTAAATTAGGTGTATAATGATCCCAGATATGTGAGCTGTATTTTAATGTGGGACATATTTATGTTTTGTAAATAATTATGAGCTATTAAGAGTTAGCTCATCAATGGTTTGATCTACTGCTGTCAATATTTAGAGGAACACATTTGAAGACAGATTGGTTTTAGAGTAGGTTTGTTCAGTAAAGAAAGGAGTAATAGCTATATTGCTTAAAGGGAAAATGCCGTATGACACAGTAGATCTTCAAATAAAGTAAACAAGTGTTTTAAACATTTTAATTATAAATTCTATATAGTGAGCAGAAGGAAATATTTTACTTTTTGATTCTGCACTGATATGTTTTTGGTATTATGAATGATGTAACCTTCTTCCTTCTTTAATTTTTAAATACTGAAATTAATTATGAGTAACATTGGGAAAGTGAGTTATGTGCAGCTTGTGAGCTTTATATTTTGCAGCTCTGTTTTAGTGTGACAGAGCAGGTGAGATGAGTTTTAGTAAAGATTCATACACCACAAGAGTAATTCTTTAAAAGATAAATCAGTGACTGAAAGAAGAGTGTATATCTACATGATAAAAGTTGAAATGGAATTGAAAATAATTCAATAATTCCATAATTTGATTATTGAATAAATGGAAACTGAATAATAATCATGTAGCAATAATTGAACAGACATGGTACAAGCTGAAAGACACTCATTTGAATAGCTCTCTACCAAACCTTAAAATACCTTAGAAAACATTAGTTTGAATGCATACATAGTGAGTAATTTTGACTGGTTTCCAAAACGGTATCCCACCTTAGTAGTAGCACACTATGATAATAACTAACTTCTTCTAATCTGACAATAATCAGAGTTTTTATCACCTCATCTTAATAATATGGAAAGAAATAATAAAAGAGAAATAGTTTTCACTCAGACATGAAGTAATAAAGCTGGTGGAGAGAAAATGGCAGGGAACTGGGACAGGAAGAGACTTAATAATGAAGGTAGATGTCGACAGTTTATATAAGAGTAATTCACATATCAGTTCATTCTGCTATCGATCTAGAAAGTGAAATTAATATTATTGGCCAAGCATAATAGCTGAAGAAAATTGACAAAAGCAAGGCAATAGATAGATTGTAAATTGCAGAGACTATGAAAATAGTCTGCAATTCACTATTTCTGAAGACATGAAAACAAAAATTAAATGGCCATAAAAGATGGCTAGCTTTATATCTATAATCAAATCCTAGACATAACACGATAGTTATAATGTGTAGTTTTAGAATTATTCTTTGGAATTTCTCTCTCTAAATGTAATTGCATGGCTGCGTGGTTAAGAAGTTCGCTTCACAGCCATGTGGTTTCGGGTTCAGTCCCACTGCGTGGCACCTTGGGCAAGTGTCATCTACTATAGCCTCAGGCCGACCAATGCCTTGTGAGTGGAATTGGTAGACAGAGACTGTAAGAAGCCTGTCATATGTGTATATATATATGTGTGTGTGTGTGTGTGCATGCGTGCTTGTCACCACTGAACATTTATCGATCGGCCGGGTGAGTTTGTTCATATCTCCAAATAACAAATGCCCGGCCGTTCGGTAGTTCAGTGGTAGGATTTCCATACTTAATCAGTATGGTTGGTGACAGGAAGGGCATCCGACCATAAAATGGTGCCTCAAGAAATCTCCGTCCAACCCATGCTAGCATGGAAAAACAGACGTAAAAACGATAGTAAACTGAATGTGATGGAGGATATTCAAATAAAGTATTCATTACTTATAACCGAGTGTTTGTGTGCTTTAGCTTATTTGCAATTAAAAGTGTCACCATCATTGACTTGAGTAACTTGGAAATGCAGTCTTCGGATGAACTAAGACCCAATTAATCTTGGTGTAAAGAGAAGCCAAAATGACTCTGGTAAGATTTGAACCAAACTAGATACTGTAAGATATTTTGTTCCAGTATTCTACTGTTTTGCAACTCCACTGTCTGATTGATATATATATATAAAGTAAACAGGATTACATATCTGAGCCAAGCTTTCATTCAATCGGCCTTTTGGTCGAGTGTACAGATCAGCAGATTTTTTTAATTTTTCAAATTTTATTTATTATATTGAAACATTTTATTATATCGTAGTGAGTCATGCAAATGTTTCATAGTCCCAGAAAACAAAATGGCAAATGCATTACCCCAAGGAATGGTGAAGAAGATTCACTGGAAGAGCCATTCCACCTCACGGGGCTCATTCCTATGGATGGCCCTCTCTACCCCGATCAAACTGGCTAGGGAGGTGTTTTGGGGATTCAGGACACCAGATGTTTCCACCACTATAGGTTCAAAAAGAAATATATCAGAGAGCAGCTGGTACTTTGTCAGCTTCTGATCCTCAGCCTATCAAGCGACAAAGCCTGGGTCTGATGCCGATTTCACCAGGTTACCGCTGGAGAAAGTATTGCTACAGGTTGCATCCTAGATTAGAGACTTGCCACCTCAGAACATCCCGTGCCGTACAGAGCTGGTCAATGAACGTTTTTGCTGGACGACTAACCGGTGTATATCCATGTTGAGTACAGCACTAACATGTTTTTGCTTAGCTCTCCAGCAATGTCCTGTAAAACGCATGTCTCTCCTTTAGTCTTTGTTTGGTCAGATGCTTTTTCCAGGAGATATTCAGAACAGCCCGAAAGATTTAAACAAGTGATAACACACCGGATAACCTCTTCTTTTGGCTTACCAACTGTGTAAAATGTGGCACAACAGTAGCTTAATGGAATGTTTACATGTCAGTACCCAGACTGATAGCTATTTCAGTTCAACTCCTCGGCCTTCAAGCCAATGAGGAAGCCTCTACCTTGTTACCTGACCTGCGAGAACTAGCAGTCAAATCTCCCTTAAATCACATCCTACCATCTTTAAAAAAGGGAAAGACACACTGGATAATGTAGTCCTAGATACACAATGTCTGGAAAAAAGAAGGGTATGGTCATGGCTGGAATACCTTTCATCATAGATCTGCTTGCTTGATCAGGGCTGACCTGGAAAATAAACAACAACCTCTCAACCTTTCTGTTTTATGATGAGTACCAGCTTTATACATGCTCTGCCATACATAATCTGCTCTGTACTATTACTATTGTCATTTTGTTATGCAGACAGTGTAGAATTTTAAAAAATAATTATTAATGGTAAATGAGATGATGATTATAGTAATGACTAGCTATCTTTTATACAGGTCATCCAGATATTCTGTTATGGTTTCAGATTAGCTGAAAGTCACCATAATATCCATATTGATTCTTTTACATTGAACAGGAGGCTGCAAATTTGTTGGGGAAAGAGTATAGCAAATTGAGTCAATCTTAGTACACAGCAGATACTTATAACATGAGTGCACCTCTACACGGTTGCTTAAACTGCTAGAAATAACAACCAAGTCTCCCTCAAATCATACCATCTTAGAAAGGGGAACAGCACATTAGATAATTTAGTCCTAGATACTCCTAAAAAGATGGGATGTTTACAGCTGGTGGAATGCCTTTGGTCATAGGTTCTGCTCAACCGTGTTTGACCTGGGGCTAAGCAACAACAACCACAACTGATACATATATTGTCAATTTCCAGAAATATGAAATAACAAGTTAACCTCAGTGGGATTTGAGACTCAAAATGTAGAGGGAAGTCCAAAACAAAATACTTTATGGCATTTAGTCCATCGCTTTGTTGTTTCTGCCACTGAATCACTTTTGAAAGTCTCCGTAATGTCAACTATGCTATATTTTGGATGACTTTCGGAAACAAAAAGCCTAACATAATACCAAAGTAATAGTCTAGTCTAGTCTTGTCTTACTCCACCACCACCACTTACCTGAAGATTCACATTGAAAAGTTTTCTATTTCTAGTTCTTGTAATTGTAGAGTAGACCTATTCAGCTTTGCTTTGAGGAGGACAGGTGGCATGGTTTTAGCTGATTGAAGAATTGTTTAATTGGTGGTCTAGCTTTGACCACCCTGTCTTTGTTGTACATCATGTTGTTCTATGTTTTAAGACTTTAAAGCATATGATTCTAATTTCAAAGACGTCTTTCTTAAAGAGATATTTAGTTGGTACCTTCAAAAGGTCAAGCAACTATGTAGAAGTTCCCTCATCAGTGCTTTCTCCACTTGTAGTTATTGTGTCTAATAGAAGATTTTCTTCTAATATTTCTGAACTCCCACCCTATTCTATTCAACTAAAGGTTGGGTGATATGCTCCTTGGCAGAGTGCCAGACTAAGCTGAAAAATTGATTAGTAGTTTGGTGGTTTATAGTTCTCTGCTTTATAGTTCACTTAGTTTGTCATCTTCTCCAAGGTTAACCAAATAAATTCCAGCATGTTTCGGGTAAATGCACAAGTACAAGATTTTATTTAGCATGTTGTTGTGGGGTCACTGCCAAGTGTTTGATCTGTTGCTACTCCTATACCATGAAGGTTTGCTTGCTCAGCTAGAAGCTGGGATCAAGAAGAGGGGATATATCATAGGACAATATTAATTAATGTCAAATCTCTTTGCAATTTCTGAGGACTCTAATTTTAATAGGCTTATACTTATAAGCAGGTATTTTAAACATACTTTGAAACAATATATACATAGAGAGCGAACGACATCTGCAAATGTTCAAAACCAGTCCCCATGAGAAAACAGGAACAAAACAATGCTATTAATAAGTACTACAGTGGTGATACATTGAATAAAGAAATAAAGAAATAAATAATATAGACAGAATGAAAACAAATTGGAATTGATTCTGAAAGTGACAAATGATGCACAAGTCTAAAGTTCAAACAGCCGCAATACAGTAGACACACAAGTTCAAAGTTCAACAAAAGTAGATTCACTCACACACAACAGAACAGCTAACCAACAGATAAAAGAATTTACTTTTGTATATTAAATTCCCTTGTTTAAAGTTGAAGGTAACTGAGAAAAGAAACAATCAAGAGAAAACGAAAGGAGAGGAAAAAGAAAGAGAATAGAAAGGAAAGAAAACTCGCCAGTAACTGATTCTCAACAGATGCAGTGGAATTGTGTCAGTGACAAGGTCGCAGAAGTGTGACAGAACTTTCTGATACTTCATAATAGACAATACTATTAAGAAATGAACGAAAAGTGTATATAACAGTTTTTGTATATTCCTAAATGGCTAAAATGACTCTTCAACGATGTAATTGTTATTATATATATATATACACACACACACACACACACACACACACACACCTTTTAAAGGTTATGGTTAAAACTTAATAGAATTATCTTCGGATCTAGTCCGTTTGAGCGACGCATTTCTAACTATTTTAATAACGGTTGAATATTATTAAATTTCTCTACACAGAT
>JAOPJM010001463.1:8179482-8195837 GCA_027124095.1 Muusoctopus leioderma | reverse complement strand
AAGGTGCCACGCAGTGGGACTGAACCCGAAACCATGTGGTTGCGAAGTGAACTCCTTAACCACACAGCCATGCCTGTGCCTATATATATATTTTTCTTTCTTTTTTTGCCCAACTTAATTCTTTTCAAATATCAATGTTCATTGTCAGAATGGAACAACTGTGAAAATTAAGTAAGTTATAGCATTTTTCCGTAGCTTCAGTTGCTATTGTGCAGCAGTAGTGCACCTCAGTTATGTCTGCTTGAGCTGATCAATGACATAGAGGTAGCAGATGGAACACATAAGATCAATTCATAGTTCCTGTACTCCAAATATGCTATGCTTCAGTCTGAACTGGAACCACATTGTACACTTTGTCATGCAGTTGTTAGCCATCTGGGGTACAACATGATTTTCAGAACATATTGCATCTGTTTTGCCATCCAATCTGCATGTAATTGAAGGTTCTATTAGTGGTTACGAGAGTGTCAGATAAGGTAGACCAGGGTTGTTAAGTGATAATATTGATTGCATGGGATTTACTGCTGGTAAATGCTACACAGTGAAGACTGCAGCCCAGCTCAGAATTTGAGAAAAGTGTAGTAACTTATCTAATTTACAGCTTGGGTTGGATGAGTAGGTAAATTTAGCCATTGATTAGAGCAAATGTTTTTATGACTTGATGATCTTTTGAGGCACTTTAATAATATCTAATTTATGTCAATAAATAATGGGAAATGTAAATGAAATATAATAAAAATAATTTTAATTTTATGTAAATTTAATGTATCATGATAGGTTCCTTTTGTTGTATAATATATATGCATGCACACCATCCAATCACTCCTCCCATCACACTCATACTCATATCCCCCCTCTCGTAATCACTGCCCCCCCCCTCTTGCCTTCTCGTATTAATTGCTTCCTCTTCATATCCATACTCCTACTATTTCCCTCCAAAGAAAATTGCATATATTTCATCCAATCTTTGCCTCCCCATCACATCCATTCATACTCTTTCCCCCTCGCCCTCTCTTACATCGCTCACCTTCTAATTACACTCTCAGGTCACGTTTACCCTCAAAGAATGGAAACTATGTGGAGAGGACTCTGTAGCCTACAAAAGACAAAGCATCCTCTCTAGTGCTGGTGCCATGATAAAATGCACCCAGTGCACTCTGTAAAGTGCTTGGCAATTGAACAGAGACAACTTAGGGTAGAGGGGACTCTTTAGTTGTGTCTTGGAGATGACAACCTTTCTAGCATTGGTGCCACGATAAAATGCATCCAGTACACTCTGTAAAGTGGTTGGTGATAGGAAGGGCATCCAGCCATAGAAAACATACCAAATGAAATGAGACATGGGCTGCCGGCCCGTCTAGGAGAGTAATGACTCCAAATCAGGACCTGACTCAGTCTGAAATCACTTGTTTCTCCCATGCCAGCATGGAAAGTGTACGTGAAAAGATGATGATGCACTGTAGACAGTGGGCATGTATATAACATGCTTGCCATTTCTGTCTTCAGAACAGTTTTGGTGTACCGTCATGTTACATGTCATGTATCTTTTCTTTTTTTCTTTAGTGTGACTTGAGAGTGTCACATACCCGAAGACTGCATTTTTACTTTCTATTAACATGTCAATTGTGTAAATAACCAAAATACTTATCTATCAGTAAGCGAGTTTCAATTACTGGTAAAGGTTACTATACAAAGATACAGCTTATCAATCATGGGATTCAGAAAGAGCTGTGCATAATTGACAAGTGTTTTGTTAGTTTGCAGTGTTGAAATACAAATACTGTTTGTTCATATCTTGTCATCATGGTGTTCCTTGGAAAGAAATGGGCACTGCTCAGCTAACTAGACCTACACTCAATGGGATGTGTGTTCCCCACAAATTTCTAAAGACATGGATCTTTTGACTTATTTCCCATTATAAAATACATTGTTGCCATGTATCTGTATCTTATCTGTCTCTCTATTTTAGACTGTTCTTACTGAATAAAGCTATTTCCTAGTTATTCAGTTCACTTTTTTTTCTTAGAAATTGGTTTTGGTTTTATAGAACTATTGACTCTCCTAACATTCAAAGATGATTTGGTAAAAGATATTGACTTTGCAAAGGGTGTGAGAGCCTAACTCTATTCTCTCGCACAAGTTAATAACGAATTAAACTTAAATTTTGAATTCTGTGAAAATCCAATATCTTTGACAACATGACAAGCCTTATAAATATTTATTTAGACATTTCTACATTTTTTTCACAATTTAAATATCTTTTCAGCAACACCAAAAGAAAATGGAAGATGAGTTAAATATTGAAGAAATTAAAACCATTCGGTTACTAGCATATGACAAAGTTAACAAAGACATGAAGGAGGAAGTTGCCAAGGTAATGGAAAATATCTAGAATGTTTTACTAACATCTGTAATCAATTAAAACTCTGTTCAATTTTTAATATTTAATACATGCATCTATTCACTTTTTTGCCTGTCTTTGTTTGAAAAATCTACTCTGAAAATTAGGTTAATGAATAATAGTAATAATAATAATTGTTTTTAACATAAGCACAAGGCCAAAAATTTGAGGGGAGGGATTAGTCAATTAAATCGATCCCAGTACTTGTCTGGTACTTTATTTTATCGACCCTGCAAGGATGAAAGGCAAAGTTGACATTGGTGAGATTTGAACTCGGAACTCAAAGAACTGGAACAAATACCCAACACTAATGATTCTGCCATCAACAACAACAACAACAACAATAATAATAATAATAATAATTCTTTCTTTATTTGCCACTAGGGCCGAAAAACATTTAGGACAATACAAAAGGCAAGGACAGTGGGGATTTACATTAAATCGAGTAAACAATAAAAAACAGATAACAATAAAATTAAAACAACAGAAATCCCCAATAACCAAAGAACTCCACACATCCCAGAAACCCTGATCTCCAAGGGCACCACAGGCCAGTGCCCCTCTCTTCTTCATTCCTTCAAGCCTACAGGCGCATGCTTAGAGTTGGCCCATTCATTCGGGCCATTCTCGCTACATTCACCCACCTTTCAACAAATTTACTGGGGGGCAGCACTTTCCTCTCCACCCTCACTTTCCTTTCCAAGATACAAACTAGAAACTAATTACACTGTGGAAAAGTTTTAGTTAAGGACAAAATAACAGAAAAGGTATTAAAAAAGCAAAAAACAAAATATAATATCAAAGTGGAACTTAAACAAAATGAAGAGAAAAACCAATTTATGGTCAGTATCCTGCAAGAAATGAAGTGAGCTAATATGAAAGCCAATAATAACCCCAAATTTCTAGATTAAAGGCAGAAAGAGAAGGTGTGATTTTAGCTACACAAGGTCAATGCCTAGCCACAAAAACTAACCCAAATAAAATAATAAAACATAAAGCTAATATCAACTGTAGGCTATACAATCAACATAAAGAAACATTTTGACCACATTCATTTGTGAATGCCCATTCTTCACGGAGACAAAATATAACCATAGACATGAGTGAGAAAGTAGAGTTATATCAGTTGGGTAGTATACAGACACTTCGACATGAAAACTGTGAACGAGTGGTATAATCATGCACCAAACCCAGTACGTTACGATGACATGGCTACAATATTCTAGGATGTCTGCCCAGATCAAAGTGAACCACCCAGATATCATAATCAAAGACGGAAAAGAAAACCAAAATATCACCTGGAAGCTCATCAAAAACTATCAACTACAAGGAAGTGTAAATAAGCAAGATGTAGTGTATGAGAGTAAAAATGGTTCCAACAGTAATTGGTATACTGGGTATGATAAAAAAAAAAAGCATATGAGTAAAAACATTGAAAAAAAAACATATCATGGTTCACAACTCTACACACAATCCCAAAACTAACCCTATTTCAGTTCAGTAAGACAACTCACTCAGTACATATTCTATTCAATCACCTCCCAATATTATAAAAGCTTTCATAACAAGAGCAACACGAAAATAACATATATAATAAATGACAAAACAAACTCCCACAACACAGCAAATTAGGTGTAACACAAACCTCTTTCCACAACACCAAAAGACAGTGCTGCACATACCTCAGGATCACAGAGGTCTCCTGGTGGTGCAGTGAAAAACTCACATGAAATTACTGGAAACGGGTAATTGACAATGAAGTGTGCAAGAAGGAAAGTGAGTTCATGGAAAAAGTAAAGAAAAGATGATGTCATAAGTTTCCTCATAAACCATTGTGCAAGTAAATCTTGCAGGATAATGCTTTCAGGTTTAAAGAAGAACTTGAAATGGCTGCTACATTCCTGGATGAGGCAACCTTCAACCCACACATACCTGGAACCATATTAAAAGCCACTAAATGGACCATTTACATGAACGTGCAGCTGGTGCTATTGATCAGATTTAAACAAATAAGAATAGGTTTCCTGTCAGGTTAAAATCAGCATGGGTCAAAGTTTCCAGAAACCTGTCAGATTTTCCCCTCCAGAGTCTGTGAGATAATGCCACCATATTCAAGAAAGATGAGTATTTGCAGTTTAATACTGGCCTATAACACAGTAAGAAGAAACATCTGTAAGTTCTCTGATGAAAAATTATCTTGTGAACGAACTATCATCTACAGGGATTAGGAGAGATTAGGCCCCAGTAGCAGCAATCAGCATGGACACTAGTGAAGAAAGACCTAGAATTGCATTAAGCAGTAAAATTAAAGGCGAGCAATATGATAGAGAAGAAAAACTTGTTGAAGGATTTTTTTCCCTCATTACATATGAAGGCACTTGAAGAAATGAAATCAAAGGAGAAACTGCTTTAATTGAAAATGGACAAAGACCTTCAACTATATACCAATCAGATCTTACAATACCATTTATTAAAAGTAGGCAATATAGGGGCCATACAAATTTAGTTTATATAATGGGAAATACTATAGCTAAGGCAATAGATATAGATAAAAAAGAAATTGTCACAGAGATTGTAATAGATGAAAATGTAAATTAAGGGATGGGTTAAAGGTTTTTCGAGAAACTAATTGCCAAGACTACAAATGAAATATATAAACAGAGGAATAGAAGAGAAAGCTATGAGGAAATCACAATTTTGAAAACAGTGTTGAGAAAAGTACTGTCCAGAACTGTCCAAACAGACTTAACTTCCCTGAATTAAAGGGTTAACAAATGCTTAGTAACCTGGCATCCTCTGGCTCACTTTGGGCTACTATTAAACATAATAATTCTTCTTTGTCTTTATCTTCTTTCTATATATTCATCTTGTCTTCATTTTCTGCTTATTATTATTATTAACTTTGTAAAGCTGACTAAGTTAAGAATCATTATAACATATAACTTGAAATCTATTATCTGAGTTGGAATGTTTTTAAATGTAATATTTTTTTTATTTTTCTCTCCTTTAGCCAAGTACTCCTGTGACACAAACACCTGAAGAGTATAAAACTGGTTACCTCCAAAGTTGGCTGTCATGGGCTGTTGGTTATTCAGAACCTTTGTCTCCTGATTGTTTAAGCAGTGAGGCTGAAGCTTCTCCCGAAGAATCTTCTGAGGATAGAGAAAATTTAGGTTATATTGAATTTATCAATTATTTCTGATTGTGTATCTCAAAAATCCATTTGCTTCATTGATTAATCATTTCTCAAAGAGTATCTTTAGCCAGCCTCTTGTTTACTGTTAAGATTCATTCTTTTTGATTTTTAATACATTTATCATTCCTTCAAGTAAGTTATGTTCAATTCCAAATCCACTTAGATAAATTGACTTGCAGCAAATATTAATTTCCCACTGCCCTGCTTATGGTATGTATGAAGATCACTTTGACATGTGATGAGAACAGTTTGTGGCTGTAATTGTAATTATACTGACTGTAATCATATGTATCTATAATCATATAATCATGGCCACTGTAATTTTAATTACACTGACTATAATCATATATCTAAACACGAGACAACAACGGGGCCTCTATGTGGTCAATAGAACTATTAAAAACAGCAGCCAAATTTCCATCAAATCACAATCTATAAATTTAAAAATAGGGAGGAGACACTGGATAATGTTGTTCTAGATACACTGTAGCTGAAAAATATCTAGAATAGTCATAGGTAGTATGTTTGATCATAAACCTGCTTGAGTACTGACCTGGGCCTTAACAGGAACATATGTCAAACACTGACGTCAGTAACCACCACCTCAAGGTCACTACTTTCATAACTTGTTTAAAACACTGAGCCAGACAAACAAAACACACACGCGCGCACGCACATACACACATACACACGCGCACACACACACACACACACAGAGTTTCAGCCCAGGGTGGTGGATTGACAGAATTGTTAGAATGTTGGATAGGATGCCTTGCAGCATCTGTTTCAGCTCTTTGTGTTCTGGTGGTGAAGACACTGGTACCAAACTGTATTGGCCTTGCCTTTCCCTTGGAGAACATTGGTGGCATGGATAAGGGAGACTTGCATACATGGGCAACTGCTTGTCTTCCCATACAAAAAATAAACCTTCTTTAGGACTGCGTCTTGGAGAGGAGCTTTATTGGTTTAGATCCATGGTCTCATGAGACCTATGGAAGCCTTCAAAGTACTGTAATCATCATCGTCATCTTCTTTATGTCTGTTTTTCCATGCTTGCATGGGTTGGATTGGTTTTCTCTGGCACAGCGTCTCACTACTTGTTGTGGTCCTTTGTCATCTCCTTTGTGAGGTTGAGCATCTTGAGATAGCTTTCACCACTTCTTCCCATATCTTTCTCGGTCTTCCTGTTCTACAGCTTCTTTCCACTTGGATCGCTTGGCACTTGTATACCGAACTGTCATCCTTCATATGCATCACATATGTATCAGCACAGTTTTCTCTCCTGCACACTACATCTGAGTCCTCTTATGCCCAGTTTTTCTCTCAGCTCATTTGTGCTTTGTCGCTCATGCACACTAATATTACATGTCCATTGAAGCATGCTCACCTCATTTCTTACCAACCTTTGCACATCCTCCTTATTCAGCACTCACGTTTTGCTACCATGCAACATCGTACTTCATATGCAAGCATCATACAATCTATCCTTCATTCAGAGAGAGAATCCCTTTGTTACCAGCAGAGGTAATAGCTCTCTGAACCTTTTCCATCCCATTCTTACTTTGGCTACTATGCTTTCAGAACACCACCTCCACTAATAATTAGGTCACCTAGGTAACCGAAGCACTATCCACTATTTCTAGGGAGCCTTCCGAATATTGGAAAGAATTTATTTCCTGGTTGCTCTTACTGCTAACTACTCCTGTGCATCTGCCACATACAAAGTCTTCCTTCCCTGTCAACCTGCTTGTGATCTCACTATACCTCTTGTGCACCCATCATTTACATTGGGTGCACTGTATGGAATTCTTCCTACACCTTTTCTGCATATTGAGCATGGCCACTTCCCAGATGACAGTACAGTCCTGTCTTCTTTCCTGTTAACTAAAACTTTATCTTTGCTAGGTTTACTTTGAGGCCTCTAGATTCTAGGCTTTGCTTCTGTGTTTGGAATTTCTTCTCTAAATCTTTGACACATTCAGTTATGATAATTAAGTCATTGGCATACAGGAGTTCTCATGGACAGCCGGCCTTGACCTACTCTGTTATGGTCTGCAAAACCTTAATAAAGTGAAGGGGGCTGAGAGCTGATCCTTGATGGACACCTACTTGCATGCTAAATTCCTCACTGAACTCATTGCCAACTCTCACTTTGCTGATAGCTTCTCTATACATGGCTTGTACAGCTCTCACAAGTCATTCATCTACATCTAATTTTCTTAGCAACCATCAGATTACAGAGCGTGGTCCCATATCGAAAGCCTTCTCCGGATTGATGAATGCTAGGTATAGTAGCTTATTCTTAGCTAAGAAAATTTCTTGAAGTTGTCTCACTAGGAAGAGGGCATCAGTTGTATCCTGTCTTGGTACAAACTCGAACTGCATCTCATCTAAGCTAATTCTCTTCCTAATAGGTTGTGTAACTCTTTCTGTTAGTTTCATAACTTTGTCCATAAGTTTAATACCTCTATAGTTCTTTCTAGAGAATCTCCTTTGCACTCATAGCAGTTAATGATAATACTGCTATGCCAGTCATTGTGTATGGCACCTCCCTGTATTTCCTGACTATGTGAGTGGCTAGTGTGAGCCCTACTGCACCAGATACTTGCAGCATTTTAGCAACTATCCTTGATTGTCCGGCTGCTTTCCCTGCCTTCAAATCCTTAACCATGCTCTGAACTGTATAGCTGTCAACTTCAATAGCTGTTGGGTCTCTTTGAGGTTGACCTCCTCTCTCCTATGCATTCTCCACATTTGGCAACCTCTAGTAGTAACATTTACTAACCTTCTGTCTTCTCAGAGCCAGTGCTGGCAAGTGCGCCACTGTCATTCCGAAAACACTTTTCCCCAATGATATCTTAATTCACACTGACACACTGCTTTGCAATCTGGAACACATCACTTCTTTGATCCTTTTGTTACAGAACATTGACCAATCTCTTTCAGTTTCTCTTCTAGCTGTTCTCTTCATGTTGTTCCCTGCTCTCCCCTTTCTTCCAATCTTTCTAGGCCTGTCTTTTAGCCTTTATGGCTCTATCTACTGAACCAATTCCACCACAATGTCACCTTCCATCTGGCTGGCATCTTGCGCCAACCTTTATTTAAGTATGACTTATCGTGGTTGCTTGATTTCTGAGTTACTTCCAAATATTTGACTGGTTAAACTGCATGCTATATGTCTGTCTGTTTCAATAGTTCTTCATGAGGCATCAGCTTCAGATGGCTGTTAAGTTGTGACATTCATACATTTCATAAGTGATGTTAAGTTGTTATAACTGGGAGTCAAAATGAGATGCAAGACAAGTAATTATGGCTGTTTGAAATACTCTTTTTCTTACCAATTCCAGTTTACTTTGAAACTCCCCACTTTTACACTTCTCCAACATCACTGAGTATTCAATATTCAAGGAAAATATAAAATATTGATATATAATAATCATTCTAAATTAATATAATTATTAGCCATAATATTATTGATGCCAACTATAACTCTAAATCCCAAATATATTCTATTTTCACAGAGCGAGAACTGATGGACATTATGAATAAAACTATGGACAGTGACACATTTTACAAACGAGACAAAGTGTTTGCTAGATTAAACTTCTGCTTGAAGAAAGGGTCAATGAAGCTGCTTACAAGTACCGAGAAAGGTTTGTTTCGATATTAACAATAAATTATTTTTATTCTAGCATTCAAATTGATTCAATTAAACATTATATTGCTACTATATATATGTATGTATACATTTTTCTATTACTTTCATATTTTTTTTGTTATAGACAGCACTATTCGGGAGATGCTTGTTGCAGAGTGCAATGATATCAACATCAATATTGAAGTCCGACCTCAAGTTGGTGCTTATAAGTTTTGTCTTAGCTTAGGAATTTTTGAACTACAGGACAGACTTATTAAAGAATCTTGTTTCCCCAGTCTCATTGTTCCAAATCCAAAGGTAAAGTTTTTACTTAGTTAAATGTAATTATTCTTCTCTCCATTGATTAATTTTATATTCAAATATTTATTAAATGAACTCACATGGATTGTTGCGTTTAAAATAATGTAACTTTTATATTGTAAAACTAACCATTATTAGGATTTTCGATGCTTGGGAAAAATTTTTTTTCCTAGTAATTTTCAATATTTAATCCTTTTGATACCAACCCGCCTAAAACTGCCCCTGTTTTTATGATAAAAGACCATTTGTTTTAAAGTGTTCATATCTAAATTTAAACCTTCCATTATGATTTTATGTAAGAACTTTTTGTTAAGTCATGTTCCAAACACCAACTTAATAGTGAGAAAGTTAGTTATTTTACTAAATTTCTCCAAATTCTTGATTATTTTCAAAATTAATTGAAAATCATCAGTTAGAAATTTCCAAATCCTGAAGAATTCAAGAGGAACAGTGCTTAGATTCAGTTTTGTGGTATTAAGTGTAGGAAAAATAAATCTCTTTCGATAGGATACCAGCCTACCACTGATGACATTCTCAGTAAATTTAGTGCTGATTATGAACATCTAGGTGAACTGAAGCACATGAAATTAAGAGTACTATGTAAATATGCAATTAAATGCCTGTTGTGGATTAGGACTCAAGATTTATAGGCTAAGAGGTCATTTCATTTCTACAAATTAAAATTATGACATGGGAAAACTAACTTAATGCTTTAGGCTTACCCACAACATCCCAGATATAGTGTAGTTGATGATCAGAGGCAATACTAGTATTCTATTATTTAATAATTGTCTTACCTCTAAATCCAACAAGTTGAGTTCAGTCAACTATTATTGCTTAGTTAACTTTCTAGTTATGATTACTCTGTTTTTGTTGGGTTTATCTGAGGGAAGATTTAGCTGCTGCATTTGCCTGTTATACAAGCACTGAACCATCAACACCCTACAACCATTGGCCTACTGTCAAGTTATAACCTCTCTTTGTTTTTTCTACTGTGACTACAATGGCCAGACCTCTGAACTTTGGAACATAAGGCTACCCTTACCTACACCTTCTCATAGCACCCACCACTCTTCTTCATGTCATCAGATCCCCAGAATTTCATATATCTGGAATTTTCTCTTAACCCACACTTCTATCTCCGACCACCAGCCTGCAATAATTCAAACTGTATATGAATAGCACTAACCTCACCCACATGTCCCCATCCCTCACTTAAGGAGGGCTCTAAATAAGCTATAGGTTTCTCCATTCTTCTTGGAATAATAAAACGAAAGACAAATAAAAATACAGTTGAACAACTTAGCTATACAAAATAACTCTTGTTGATTAATTTGGGTTTAGATTTATGATAAAGTCTCCCTTCTGATATTGACTCCTACCCAAATTTAAGGAACCCCTTGCAGGTCAAATACGATGGCCACCTACTGGTGTATGCCATGTGTGTGATAGGTTTAACATGGAATAGGCTGCTGTACACACCAGTCATTACACATGCTGCCCATAATCAGGATCAGAGTCCAGATTCATTGGCAAGGCAGACTGAGATGATTGGTGGAATATAATCTGAGGCTAAGTACTGGAGTCTTCTCCAGACTTGCTGAAGATGTTGAACATAGCATTGAAAAATAATGAAGCACTCATCACATTTACTGTGACGATCTGCTTCTATTCTAGTATACTCTTTTACAGCTAGGTGGACTGGGCCATTTGAGAATTAAGTATCTTGGACCTGGATATTGTAAAAAAAGTAAACGGATCATCCGTTGGTTTTGACGATGAATATTTCAGTTGTTCAATCAACTGAACTACCTACTCATTGAATTATAGTGTAAGTGGTTGAGTATTCCACAGTTCCACAGACATGTATACCCTTAACATAATCCCCAGGCAGAATCAGCATGACACAAGGTTGGCCCTTTGAGTTACAGGTACAGTCCATTGGGTGGGCTTCCTCACTGTTTCCATCTACCCAATTTTACTCACAAGGCTTGGGTCAACTCGAAGCTATGGTATAAGGCACATTCACAAGATGTCATGCAGTGGAATTGAACCTAGGACCTCATGATTGTGAAGCAAACTTCTTAACCACTCAACCATACCTGTATCCATTACTAGACATACAGCAGTGCTGGTGACAGGATATGAACCGCTGACCTCTCGTCTGGTCCAATACACTATCCATTTGGCAATCTGCTCTCTCTCTCATTTGTAGTATAAATTGCAACAATGATGCATTGGTTGACTATAAATTTAGTGAGTGATTGAAATATGTTAAAAACATTAAGTTATGGCAATAATACAAACATGAACAAAATGACTGGGGGTTATATATCATCATCATCATCACCATCGTCGTCGTCATCATATTTACGTTCGGTTTTCCATGCTGGCGTGGGTTGGACAAATTTTGTTTTTGTAGCAGTATTCTACAGCCAGATGCCCTTCCTGTTGCCAACCCGTACATATCTTTTTGTAAGTAAGATAGTTTTTTCATGAATTTTTGACTGTTGAACAGCTAATCTGCCATGAACAACTAATCTGTCATGAACAGCTAATATATATTTGCTTTTAAATTTCATTTTAGGAAATTTCTTACACATTCCGTAGAATGCGTTTTGGTAAGCCCCTTGCCAAAACTACAACTATCCCAGAAGTACCAGTATCTGAATCAGAGGTTGATCCTTGTGAGAAAATATTTGAAGTGACTATTGAGAAATCAGAGTTAAACAGTAATAAGAAGTACAAGTAAGTGAATTGCATGCTACATTTCTTGCTGTCTTTCTTTGGTCAATCTCTGCATTATCAGATGATGGATTAAATTAGTTGACTTTTTGTGATCAGATGTATCCATCAATGGGTGGTCAGCCCCACTCTCTTCTGGATGTGACTACTTGTATGTAGCTTGTCTTCTGGCCACTCATAGGAAGAGTTGAATTCAGCACTGCAAGCTAATAAAGACACCTGTCAGTTTTACAGTGCTTGCTTGAAGGAGGTTGTGCAATCATGCATAGTTACTCAATCTGCTTGAAATAGTAGCCAAATATCCATCAAATCACACCCTACCATCTTAAAAAAGGAAGTGCACATTGGACTGTAGTACCTGATATACAAAAGAGATGAGATGATCTCGGCTGGAATACCTTTGATCATAGGTCTGCTTGATCAGGGCATACTTGGGGATAAACAACACTAGTACTTGTATTTTTTTAAAGATGGTAAGTCCTAGACACATTATCTGAAAAAAGAATAAGATGGTCACGGCTTTGTTCATAGGTCTGCTTCATCAGGGTTGACCTGGAATTATACAGCAAGAACTACTGACATGCTGCTGCTATCCTCAGCAGTGAGTTGTTCTTACCCTGCAGTATCTGTTTACAGCTTGGCCTTGAACACAACATAACACAATGCAGTTACAGTGAGAGGATACAAACCATCAACTTCTCAGTTAGTTGTTGTTGGTTACTCTGTCAACTCAGTCACGTGAATTGTCACACTTGCTGTAAAATATTGAAATATTTATGGCATAGTACTGGGGTCGATCTGATCGACCTCCAAGGCGGTGCCCCAGCATAGCCGCCGTCAAAATGACTGAAACAAGTAAAAGAGTAAATGGAAACAAAATCAGAATGAGAAACTCTTTTACTGATTTCAGTCATTTGGCTGCGGCCATGCTGGGGCTCCGCCTTGAAGGGTTTAGTTGATCAAATTGACCCAGTATTTTATTTTTAAGTCTGGTACTTATTCTATTGGTCTCTATTTGCTAAACCACGAAGTTACGGGACAAACAAAAAAACAAGCACCGGTTTGTTTTTACGTCACCAACATAAAAACAGAGACAAACACACAGATGCATGCACACACACACACACGCGCACATACATATATGTATATATATGATGGGCTTCCGTACGGTTTCTATCTACCAATTTCACTCACAAGGCATTGGTCAGCCCGAGGCTATAGTAGAAGTCACTTGCCCAAGGTGCCATGTAGGGGCACTGAACTCGAAACTACATGGTTGCGAAGCGAACTTCTTAACCCAACAGCCATACCTGTGCCTATATCTAAATGTCTGAAATGAGTTTTTGTTGATTAAGATTATAATTTTTCAGACTATTAACCTCATCTTTTATAGATGAAACAGTTTTTGAATATTTACATTTACACCAGTATAAAGTGTTGATTAACTGTTTACAAAATAATTGTGTTCTACTAAAAAAAAAGGTGTATATAGTGAAAAAAGGTGTATAATAGTGAAAACTGTTGATCTCTGACTTAATTTTTTTTCCTTCTCTTTCTAGAATATATGTGAAAACCAAATCAATAGCCATTGTCTGTAACCCTTACACAGTAAAAGAACTGAAGGATTTCTTTACCGTATCTCCATCAACTCATGATTATCTAGATATGGGCCAAACCCTTACAGGTAGGCTTTTGTAAGATTCATGTATAACCTCACAATGTTTTGTTATTATTGTTGCTGCCATTTGTAATCACCATCATTATCATCATCATCATTCTATCTGTACTTTTATTCTTGCTTTATTACAAACAAGTTGTTGCCACCAGTAGACTAAAACTTTTCACAATTGCATTCATTGTAAACGGTTTTAAAACAATCATTGTAAGACTGTTATTTTGTGTAGTCATTCCCACCTGTGTAAGAGCATTTGGTCGATCTTGGCACTCATCAAATATTTTCACCATGCTCAGCTATTTCCTCACTTCTATGCCTAAACTTTCCTCCTACTTATTCATGAGCCAATCAAGGGGTCTTTACATAGTCAGTCAACTTACTAGAAAGAGCAGCCATATTTCCCTAAAATCACATTCTATTACCTTAAAAGAGGGAGGACATACTGGACAATGTAGATCTTGATATACAAAAAGATGAGATGATCATGCCTTTGCTCACAGGTCTGCTCGATCAGGGCTGACCTGGGGCTAAATAATAACAACAACAATAACTCTTGTATATTCCTCTCTACAGCTATTGGGTTTCCACCATCACTGCTTTATCACTGTCACATACACCACACCACATCCAACTATATTAAAAACCTAACTGGAACCTCAAATACTTTAATTATTAAAATACATAAAGTGCAGGCAGGGCTGTGTGGTTAAGAAGTTCACTTCACAACCACATGGTTTTGGGTTCAGTCCCACTGCATGGCACCTTGGGCAAGTGTCTTGTACTATAGCCTCGGGCTGACCAATGCCTTGTGAGTGGAATTGGTAGATAGAAACTGTGTAGAAGTCTGTCGTATATGTATGTATATATATGTATGAGAGTGTGTGCGTGCGTGTGCTTGTCATCGCTGGACACCATTTATCAATCAGCCGATGAGTTTGTTTACATCTCCAAATAACAAAATGCCCGGCCATTCGGTAGTAGGATTCCCATACGTAATCAGTATGGTTAATTACAGGAAGGGCATCCAACTGTAAAATGCTGCCTCAAGAAATCTCCATGATGGCATGGAAACATGGATGTAAAATGATGATGATGGTTGGACCTGAACATCAACTGTATAGGCCCCACCACTCTAGGAAGGCCTGCAAAGGTCTTTAGGTAGTACCCCCTTATCACTGGACTAAACTTAAAAATGAACACTAAAAGAAAAAGCACTGCAAACCAGTAAAAGCAATGTTTCCATATCCAGTTAGTTTAGTACTCCATCAAGCCAGTGTAGTTCTTTGTACTTAACTATTATATTACCTGAGAAGAGGCACAGGAATTCATGGCACAGCACAGCACCAGTGATAGGAAACAAATTCGCCACTCTTTAAGCACAAATGCATGCTTGGCTGTATGGTTAAGGAGTTTACTTTGCAGTTATGTTGTTCTGGGTTTGATCTTATTGCACGGCACCTTGGGTCTTCTACCATCATCATCGCTTTTACGTCCGCTTTTCCATGCTAGCATGAGTTGGACGGAGAGAGTTATTGAGGCAGAATTTTTACGGCCGGATTATATATAGATAAATATATATATATATATACACACACATACACACACACACATATAAATATCTGCTAAAGTTAGACCAACATTGCTTTGCACTGTTCCAACATTGGTTGTTGTAGTTTGTTCTAAATATTCAGAGTGTTGTTAGAGGTGGGGCAACAAGAGGCTAGATGGGTGATGGGGGAGATTCATTGAATGAAGATGTAACTTATCTTCTAATGAAACACAACAAATCTAGCCACCACCCTCATCTAAATCCCTCCCACCTCTCCACTCATCACATCTTTTTCCTGATGCCATGTTTTTTGTTGTTGTTGGTGTTGTTGTTGTGGTTGTTTAAGAAATGAAACCATCCTCTTTCGTTCAGTCTGTTTGTAAGCAGATTCTTCACCACACACACATACACACATATACATATATATATATACATACATATACACATACACAGACATACACACACACACACGCAATTACATAATCCTGCATCGTAACAGAAAATTGCATAAACACCTGTTCGCATCAATTTGGTCTTCCTCTCTGTGTGTGTGTGTGTGTGTGTGTGTGTGTGTGTGTGTGTGTGTGTGTGTGTGTGTGTGTGTGTCATCATCATCATCGTTTTCCGTGTGTTTTCCGTGCTGGTATAAGTTGGACGGACGGATGATTGC
The DNA here is from genome assembly GCA_027124095.1 of Muusoctopus leioderma. Classification (NCBI taxonomy): domain Eukaryota; kingdom Metazoa; phylum Mollusca; class Cephalopoda; order Octopoda; family Octopodidae; genus Muusoctopus; species Muusoctopus leioderma. The sequence goes on along the minus strand of JAOPJM010001463.1, from coordinate 8,179,643 downwards.
ATGGACCGGGTCAGTTCTTGTTCCGAGTTTACTGACCTCCTAGTTGGGTCGGAAGACTACGTCTTATGTATATATATGTGTGTGTATATATATATATATATATTACTCTTTTACTCTTTTACTTGTTTCAGTCATTGGACTGGGGCCATGCTGGGGCACCG
>JAOPJM010001463.1:8163312-8175014 GCA_027124095.1 Muusoctopus leioderma | reverse complement strand
TAACACACATACATGTATCAACGCCGATATAACCATCATAACCAAAAGCAGTCCTACATCAATTTAATTAGTAACACAATACACTATAAGAAAAAGGTCCCAGGTAAGAAAAAAATGATGAAACTGAATATAATAATTCAAATTTAGATTAAACTTACGGTGAATACCAGTTTATTTCAATGGTAGAAATAGAAAGTGGCTTAGAGGGATATGCAATCTATAGTTGAAAGGAACGGAAGGTAGGAATATAGGTTAGGTTAGAAAAAGAGTATACGCCTGATATGTGTATAGGTTAACGGTTTGAGTAGGATTTAACAGGCGTAGTACAAGAAATGTGCCAAAATATATATATATATATATATATGTGTGTGTGTGTGTGTGTGTGTGTGTGTGTGTATATATCACTTTTCGTCTCTACTTCTTCTCTCTCTCTCTCTCTCTCCTCTCTTGAAGAGTCTTGCTCGAAGCGTTAGAACTGTTTCTCTCTCCTGAGCGTTATACTAATAACATTCTTAATTTTATCCTGTGTTGTTTTTTTCCCCCGTCAAATTTTGCATATATATATATATAAAGTAAGAAGGGGAGTGAACTGTGTCGCGCTTAAGGCTAAGTGGTAATTAACAATGAATTAAACACAGAAAAAAACACAGAACAAAAGTGGTTTAGCACAGGACAAAGGGCCACCACTATAAGTCTATCATCAGCCACTATTTTAGCGTATTTTTACCACTATTTCTTCTCTTTCCCCCCACTCCTTCCTGTTATTCTCGCAGCATTCATTTCCCAGAATGCATCCCGCTCTCTCATCCTTTTTCTTCTTGACTGTGCCAAGTGCCAGTCATCTTTTTTCTTTTCCCTTGTCTTTTAAGACGTTCTCTCGCCATGCGCTAATCAAATTATCTTATTTTGTCTGGCCGTACGGCGCACTGTTGTAATTATTTGTCCGTTGTAAACCTTAAGGCTAATTTTCGTATACTCTGTGTCTGTTTTAAACTTCCTGGCGATTGTTCATTATTTTTCTTGTTTGTACACTTGTTCGCCATTGTTGTTATTGTTTTTTACCTTCGCTTGTAAATCTTGTCCCTCCACCACTCGTCTGCGTAACATAATTATTTTTAATGTTACGGGTGTTTTGATCTTGTAGAAAATGGTCCCACTGTCACACCGAAACCATTCAAGATCTTAAAAAGTGGCTGATGATAGACTTATAGTTCTTTTTTTTATTCTTCTTTTTTTTGCACATTATTAATATAGTTATATGTGGTCAAGTAGAATGACTTTTAAAATTATTTATTTTCTCTCTCTTTTTAGTTAATTTTCAAAAACATTCTCTGGATACTTATTTGTAAAATACTACCACTATAACTAGTAGTAGTAGTATTCTTGTTGTTGTTGTTGTTGTTGTTGTTAGCAGCAGCAGCAGTAGTAGTAGTAGTAGTAATTTGTGAATAACTATTTTTGGTTTTATTTTTATTTTATTTTTTTCAGGTGAAAAACTTGAGGTGGCTGGTTCACTAGAAGGATTTCACATTGTAAATGTAATGCCTGAAGCTCACAAACACCAATATCTTCTACAAGTTGGCAAGCTGTCAACACTTCCGAGTTTCCAAAGCAATTCTGATCTGGTCCAGGTGTACAGCTCAGATCAGAAGAAATCCTCTAACTGGGAAAGTGATAGCGTACATAACAACTCTCGGAATAGCTATGCATTAACCTTCCAACTTGAGAGGTACCTGGGACATCCTGCTTTACTTTCTTCTTCGTTTCCACTACTTCCGATTAATGAAAGCCTTATCTATACAGTTAACGGCAACTCTGCTATTTCTGAGAAGGACGTTGCTGTAAAGATCAGGATGGCATCAGTCATATATATACACTCCCCATTATTCTTACGAGAGCTATCTGAATGTCTTTCCAGCTTCAAAGACTATACTTCAAATGTGGCTTCTTCAATAAAACATGCTGCAAAAGAAGTTGCAAAAAGTCTTGTAGCCAAACGTATGGAAACTGCATGTGGCAATTTCCCTGGAGGTAACCATAATAGCAATGATTATATTCATTCTCCACCCAATCAACGTAAATCTGAGAGCCAGTCCTTAGAGATGAATGACTTCTTCCCTCCAGACATGTCTTACAGTGAGGAGCAATTTCTCACTGGTTCGTTAACAACTTCCCCACCAGAAGATCTCAAGATCAACATTGACATGCAAATAGAGACTCCAATTGTATTTCTACCTCGAAAGCAAACCAGTTCTGAAGTGCTAATGGCTTGCCTTGGAGAAATCTCCATAAAAAATATGCCCGCTGAGTCAATTACAAAGAAAGATGTTAAAGACTGCATTAGTATTCACGTTGACAAGATGAGTTTGTATGCATTGAACTTAACTACATTCAATATTTATGAGCGTGTATTTGACTGTAACGGACTTGACATTGAACGCTTATTCAAGGATGACAAGTTTCGTAAATGTAACCCAGTACTGTATGATACAAATATAGGAATAACTCTTCATGTGCTTGAGTATGACATCACATGCCAGTCACCTTGCTCACCTGGCATGGAAGAAAACACACCTTTACCATCTCATTCATTCGCCACGGCCTTCTCATATAACTTCAAATCTGACACTGAAGACAAAAAATCTCCTTCCGCTCCTTCTCAGTCATTGTCTGTTAATATTGTAATGGCAACACCATGTAAACTTGTTCTCTCTAAAGCTGTCTATGAACAGATTCTTGAAACTCGCCACAACTTAACATTAAGTGGCTTAAATGAGGAGACCGTTACTTTCTCAATTTCCAGTGAAGGTGACAATAGTGCATCATTTTTACCAGGTAAGTAAAGATACTGTATTCATCTGGGGGGTTTTTTATATTCTCTTTCTATTTATTTTTTTTTCTCTGTATAGTCATGTTAGCTTAGTGATTAATGTGAATGGCTTTGAACCCATAATATGTTTGTTGAGTGTATTGTTCCTTTGGTCAAGATATATCCTGCTACTTGTTACTATATACCTAGCTAGCTTTAATCACAGATGAAACAACAGTCAGAAATAGCAAAACAGTATAGTATGAAATAATATGCCACAAAGGGATAAAGTTTTCATTATAGACAAAAAAAACAAACAACCCAGAGTGGGGACTACAGAGAAATAAAAGTAGCAATACATATAGCACTGTCTGAGAACCCAATCAGTAAACCTATTCCTGAGTTCAGTATAATATGTTTGCTGCCACTGATGAAAAATGTCTTTAATTGATAAACATTTGTACTCTTTGTTCAGTGGTACAGTAGATAAGTGCAATGGAAGCCCAAGTGAAATAAAGTTGAGTTTAATCCCTCCTGAATGCCTGAACTTATAAATAGCAAATTAGGCACTTGGTAACAAACTGTAGACTAAACCTTGTGAAATGTGTTTTGCAGAATAAAAAAAAAAAAATAGCAAACTAAAATGAAGTCAACAGTTGGAAAATATTTTTTGATCAATATCTTTCAGATGTCCTTTTTGTTTTATAGTTTTGTGTTTGTTATGACAAAAAGATCTTTCAGTCATAAAAAACACATGCTTGAAAATCATATCCAATTATTTCAATTTAGGGACTTGTCTAACCCATATTAACCTGAAAATCAAATGCAAGACGATTAAGAAAAATTGGAAACAAAAACATAATATAAAATAAATGAAGATGATGTCAATATATTACTAGAATCCTCTTTTCAAAGACATTTCCCATCAGGGACATGGCCATGTTCAATATGCAGAAAAGGAGTAGGTAACCTGTGTATGCACAAAAGATGTAGTGGAATTATAGGTAGGCTGGCAGAGAAGATACACTTTGTATGTCGCAGATGCAAAGGAGGAGTTAGTAAAAACACACATGAAATAACTTCCTTCAAATACACGGAAGGTTCACTGGAAGTAGTCGACAGCTTTTGCTACCTAAGTGACCTCATCAGCAGTGGGGGAGCGTGTTCTGAAAGTATAGTAACCAGAGTAAGAATGGGATGGAAAAAGTTCAGGGAGTTACTACCTCTGCAGGCAACAAAGGGTTTCTCTCTCAAGGTGAAGGGTAGATTGTATGATGCGTCTACGGAGTGTGATACTGCATGGAAGTGAGACGTGGGCCTTGAATGTGGATGATTTGCGACGGCTGGAAAGAAATGAAGTGAGTATGATTCGATGGATATGTAATGTTAGTGTGCATGAGCGATGGAGCACAAACGAATTGAGAGAAAAGATAGGTATAAGAGGAATCAGATGTTGCGTGCAAGAGCGAAGACTGTGCTGGTATGGGCATGTGATGTGTATGGAGGATGCCAGTTGTATAAAGAAGTGCTGAGCTCTTGAAGTAGATGGAACCTGTGGAAAAGGAGACTTCGGAAGACATGGGATGAAGTGGTGAAGGCTGACCTCGAACCTCACAAAAGAGATAACGAAGGACCGAGTTAATTGGTGACATGCAATTCTGGAGAAGACCCACCCACCGATGCAAGCATGGTAGAATGACCATTAGAAAATAGTGGGTTTTATATGGAGGCTGGGATGTATCACTACACAGTATACTCCTGTTAGGTCTCCATTTACTATTTTCTGATTTATCACCCCTGTCCTGTTCACTGTATAGCATTTGTCCTGCCCATCCATCTTCACCCACCCACTAGCTTTATCACCCCTCTGTGCACTGTACCCCTGTTAGGTTTCCATCTACCTACTATTTTCTGATTTATTACCCCTGTCCTGTTCACTGTATGGCATATGTCCTGCCCATGCATCTTCACCCTCCCAATATCTTTATCATCCTTCTTTAACCCTCCACCATCACCTCTCTTACCTCTCAACATCTCTCTTCCCACAATGCCTGGGTTTGCCCATCCGTCTTCACTCACTCACTCACACCCTCACTACCACCTCCTCTCTTGTCACTCTACCTAGGATCTGTCTATACTCATCTACGACCCACTACTCATCCTCTCTCCTCACATGCCTTTTAGTTGACATCTGTGCTCCCTCCTACCATCACCCATCAATCACGTGACTCTACCCTACCATGAGATAACTATGACACCCATACCACCGCTAGTATGTAGCCATTACTATCTCTCCCTCTTTCCTCCTCTATCACCCATTCACTGGCTTCCTTCTTCACACCTACACTCCTACACTTTCCCTCCCACCCTCTCGTACATCACTCCCCCTCTATTCATCCTCTTGGTCATGTTTGCCTTCAAGAATGGAGACTGTAGAGTAGAGAAGACACCTTAGCCTTGCAGGAGACAAGGCATCTTCTCGAGTGTTGGTGCCATGATAAAATACACCAAGTACTCTATGTAAAGTGGTTGGTGATCGAACGGACTCTTTAGTGGTGTTTTCGGACACGACAACTTCTCTAGTGCTGGCGCTACGATAAAATGCACCCAGTACATTTTGTAAAGTGGTTGGTGATAGAAAGGGCATCCAGCCTTAGAAAACACGCCAAACAAAATGTGCAAGAAAGGCATGGTCCGCCATCCCATCTAGGAGAATGGTGACTCCGAATGAGAACCGACTCCGGCCAAAATCACCTGTCCAACCCATGCCAGCATGGAAAGCAGACGTAAAACGATGATGATGATGATGATGATAGGTTGAGACTCTTAGATTCATAGCAAGATAAATTCATATCTTCCAACCAATTATTTCATTTCAGTAAATATGTGTGTCTCTCTGTGAACGCATGCATACACACACACACCCATATACAAACTTACACGCTCACATACACACAGATATATATGAGAACTTGCATGTTTGTGTGCATGCGTGCGTGTATATATAAGCATATGTTTGTGTGTGTTTACACATTTTTATACATGTACTCATGTATATATTTTGTGTATATATATGTATGTGTATATGTATTGGAACTTCTCTTTCTGTGTGTATGTATATACCAATCATGAAACGGGTAGTAAGTTACAATTATCAATTATTATGAGTCATTATTATTAAATCTATGCTATTTCTCCTGTTTTGTTACTTTTATTGCCATAGCATCTCTGTTTAAATATTCATGTTCAGCAATAAAATATATTTTATTGCTTAAAAAGAACTATGATAAAACATGTAGGAACTGAAACAAAAATAGTTTATTGGAATAAACTTTTTACAGATTCGTAATTATCACCATAATTATTGGGTGATAAACTTAATCTGTTACCCAGTCCGCTTTAAAACCACCACCTGTCCCAAAAGTGCCTTTAGTGGAGTCCATTCTGTTGCAACGACTCAGTTATCTCTAGTTTGGGGATAACTCGATATGTTGATGTGCTGCTTCCTACTGCAGTACTCTGAGTCGTAGTTTCTTCCTCCCTTTTTCCCACCAGTATCAGAGGCCCTGCAAAAAGGTCATCTTCCTACTTTAACTACACATACGTACATACACACACATACGTACATACACACACAAAAAGGCATATTTAGGAAACAGGAATTATTTACATACTCTGTACTGCTCTTTTTGTTGTTGCTGGTTTCTTTTTACATCTTTCAACTTTTCTCAAATTTTGTCAAATGATTTTTATCTCATTTCCTTATTCATTTGTTTATTTTTGACAGGAATTTCAGCACTAAAACTTGATTCTTCTACTGAATCAGATATTGCTAAAGTGATTCGTACAGCGAGCAGTGAATCTTCTCAATCATCAAAGCCAGTTGCAACTAGTCTTCCGTTGGAAGCACGGTTTGAAGTTGCAATGTTCAGTGTGGAGATGCAAGGGGATTTTGGACCCGATTCTCAAAAAGGACTTGTTGACCTTTGCTTACAAGATCTCATCCTTGTCTATCATCGAATGGATAATTATGTATCTTCATTTGACCTTTCTCTCAAATCACTTACCATGGAAGATTTATTAGAGACACATGACTCTAAACATCGATATTTAATGGTTTCATCGAAAACGGATGAACCAGAGCCTAAAGAAGATAAACTAGGTGCTAATTTATCAACATCTTGTCCTGATTGTACAATAATGGTTCCTAAACCCAAAATGCCAGGTTCTTTACCTTCAAGTTTTCATGAAGAGAATGTTTTTATGTCCCATTCTAAGAAAAGCAGCTTAGGAGGTAATCAAAGGAAAATGGTTACAGAAGAAAATAAGTGAGTTCTATTTGTTGTAGCTGTATCTTTGTTTTTGTTTTCATTTATATCTATTTCCTTCAATAGATTACCAAACAAATTGTACTGACATGTTGATTATCATTTGTGTTAGATCACTTACCTCATGGTCATCAGTTCACACTTTACTACTGATACTAGTTTGTTGTTAAAGTAACCTCAACTAGAAACACACTCCAACCTCTGGCCTATGGATGTGCTGTCTCTTCTCTCTGCCTTTTCTATCACTACTATAATGGCCTCTGCTCTTCAGAGCTGGCTGGTATCATGCCACCTCCACTCGGCACTCTTGACTCACTCGTCTCTCTTCTTCACATTGACATATTGTGTCTAACCCACCAGGCCATGCACTAACCACTATGCCCAGTCCTTTCTTCAAAAAACATTGGCTCTCTGGAATTCCCTCTCTGCACATGTCTTTCCTACAGTTGTCGGCTTGCAACTGTTTACGTGGAACATTAACAGCATAAATCTCACTGGTCTGCAAGGGCCAGAAAAGGCCATGGGCACAGTCCCTTCCTCTGGACCAAACTAATAATGATAATAAAAACAAACAAAATTCAGCTCTGCTTCAATGGACCTACTATACTGAAGGGCTGATCAACTGCTTGGATCCAACTGATACACTCAGCGCACTTGATATGAAATGCTTCAGTCTCTTCTGAAACCCAGCTGCAGACTTTTATGCTGTTTAGGAAAATGTGGGGTGCAGTGTGACAGTCTTGGCATGTTCCATCAAATTTGTTGTCCAGCCTAATTTGGCATGGCTGAAAATTTATTTTGTGATTGCAGTGGAGGCAGGTAAGGTGATCTCAGTGAGTGCATGATAGTCTTGAATTCTCATGGTTTTCTATGGAGTTCAACAAGTACTTAGCTAATGCACACTACTCTACTTATGTCAGTTGACTTACCTGAAAAACTTACCACACCTTAATTATATTTGAAGTATAGCTTCAAATGAAAATTGAAACTTGGTTTCAGACTTTGGTGTAAAGTGTTAATACTATTTGAGTATTAGCAGCAGTTTTGCCTCACCAGTTATTTCACATATTTGCTACATAAACAGCAGTAATGCTACTATGAATACTAGAAATATCAATAATTTCCCAATAAATACACTGCATATTTTATGTATACCGTGTCTCATTTTTTTTTGTCTCAGCTGCAAACTTTCATCTATTAATTGAACTGTATTTCATTATAAGTGTTTCAAACCTTTATCTTTCAGTGAGAGATGCTACCCTTGCACACCACCACCTTCTCCTATGGGTTCAATGGAACAAATTACTAACAGTGGACCTCTGGTTCACATGAATGTATTCCTAGTTGATAGCAAGTGTCCTCAGTTTCAAGAAACCTATAAACAGGTGAAAACAGAAAGTTTTTCTTTTGTTTTTTTTCTTCTTTAATATAAACACTAGAAGAAATAATCTCATTCTTAATGTTGTAGATGATTTATTATTGAATGGTTCAGTTGTGAGGAGAGGTACTGTATAGTACACTCATCCAAAATGTTTATGATGATGATGGTTATAGGGAGATTATGATGCTGGACTAATTGACCACATGATCAGAATTTCAAGTCTTACTATAGCTATTGTGTTGTGCAATGCACTTAACTCTGCTTGCTCAGTTTGCTTGACTTAACAAAAAAGAAAAGAAAAAGAGAGCAGGCTCCACTTCGACATCACAATTTAGTAGTTAGCATTAGAAAGCTCTAAAGGCAATTGCTCTAACAAATAAACCATCACATCCTTAGAAAAAATGCATGTAAAACTAAAGGAAAATAAATGATTGAGATTATAGGAGAAAAGAGGTACTGTATTGCAGACTTATCCATCCAAAATGATGGTGTTGATACTGATATTGATGATTGTCATGGTGATGGTGATGATACATGATGTGTCAAATCTAGAATCTGTTATCTTCTTTATTTTTCTCCCTGCCTGTTATTTATACTGGATTTATTGGAAAAGTTACACTAGGTTTTCAGATGTATACAAAAAGGCTGATGAAAGTGTTTCACTCATATTGATATAGTTTTATTTCTTTCTTTATTTTTAAATAGATCAATCGCTCCATTGATATCCAGTTTAGCAGTTTGGATACAACCATTAATTTACAGACTTGGGTTGTATTACTTGATTTCCTTGGTCTTGGAGCCACATTTAAAGAAGCTGGTGCCCAATCTCCAAATGTCTTCTCAAGCAGTCAAGACTCCTCATTGGACACTGAAGGTAGCACTTTTTATTACTTTTTTTTCTTCATTTTATAGCAGTAGATGACAGTCTATAGAGGATCGGACAAAATACCTTGCAATATTTAGTTATCTTCCTTTACGGTCTGAGTTCAAATCCTACGAAGGCCAACTTAACCTTTCATCCTCCCAGGCAAGTTAGTCATGGTAGGAGGGGCAATGCCCATGATCTTTGTAAGCCTTCCCAGACAGGTGAGATCGATGCAGCGGATGCCCATCCTGAAGATCTGCGGGTCAATGTATACAGGGGAAATGTGGATGGAGTGTAACTAGAGTTGAACCCCACTAAAGCCACTTAAGTATCGGGTGGTGGTGTTAAACACTGGGTGGTCTGTCAGGCCTACCACTGGGGTCAATTTAATTGACTATACCCTTGTCTCTAATTTCTGGTCTTGTGCCTATGTTAGAAATCATTATTTTTAAGTTTTGTCATAATTCTTAAGGAACAGAGATAAATAATCGCCTGAGTTAACCCTGTCTACAGAAAAATATATTTTTCTTTGTCAGCTTTCTATTACTCTCTATTATATGAGAGCATGGATAGCTGAGTTACTAGTGATAGGATCCTTGACAACCAACAAAGAGGTCAGCAGTTCATATCTTGTCACCAGCACTACTTTGTATTTGTGGCCCAAGACACTCAACTGTCAATGGCTGAGTCATCCTATCTATAGGTTGGAAGTGGTATAATTTGCTGCTGTAAACAGTGGGAGTACTGTACAATTGTATTTTGTTGGCTTGCAGTTTTGAGTTCAATTCTTCCTGCAGGAAAAATGCTACCTGGCAATATCCTACCTCTCATCCACTATTATTAGAATTTTCCTATCCAGTTTTTTCCATTTTACAGATTTATTATTATTTTTTTTTTTTTTTTTGCATCATTGAATTTATGTAAACAATGTTCTATAATAAGTTTAATCCAATCTTTCACACTTGCTTCTCTCATTTTCAAGATTTGTTGTTTCAAGCAGAGTATGGTGTTTTCTTTATCATGTTCTGTGTTGAATGGTTTGTGTGTGTGTATATATATTATAAATTTTTATCAAGGTTTTGTATGTGTTATATCTTTTAGACAACTCGATTCAAGGCGAAGAAGTTGTTAACTCGGAGTTTCACATGAATATCGAAAGCCTCACTCTGATTATGAACAAACCAGAGTATGAACTGGCTCGAGCCACAGTCTCCAATCTAAAGGCCAATTTGTCTCTGCACGACGGCAACACACATGTTGTTGGTCAACTTGGCAGCATCTCTGTGCTTGACCAGTCACCGTATGGCCTCAATTTCCGAGAAAAATTTATCAGTGTCGGTGATCAAGCCCTTACATTTGATATATTCAAGTAAGTATATGGTATTTATTCGAAAGTGTATACATATACATGTGCATACACTCACCAACAGGTAACAGACTACAACAGCCTCTGCTCCTTTGAACTATCTAACCCCCCTCCCCCCCCACTCCTGTTTACTCAAGCCTACCTGATATACCTGTCTCTCTACCCCTTTCAACTTTATTGTGTCTCTCACCTTCCAGATCCCTCTATAAACTCTAAACTCTTTACCAAATTATTTCCCTTTAGAACTGCAGTCCTCAGGAATTCCCTACCGCCCTCCTATCTTTTCCTGCAAATGTTTGACCTACAGATATTTAAGCTGAACATCAAAGCACATCTTTCTCACTAGTCTAGGAAGGCCTGCAAAGGGCATGGCCACTGCTCTTTTTCCTATCTGATTACTCATACATTTAAAATAAAAAAAACATATACACAAGCATGCACACACATGTACTCCACACAAGTGCCATTGCAATTTTACAGTTATGATTAGTCAGTAGTTCAACATCTTATTCTCATATCCTGAGAAGGACAATATACATCACCCATTATGGTCATATCATCCAAGAACATACTAAAACTACTCCTCCCACGGATATGGGATGTAGATATAATATGAGCAGGTATACATGTTTCAGAAAGTCTGACTGAAATCGATTTATTGTTGTTGATAGAGTTAAATTAAACATTCTGAATAATTGCGTGTGTTTTTATGTTTTTCAGATATGCTGGGGATGATCCAGGAATGCAGAGAGCATATGATCTGTGTGTTAAACTACATATGGCAACTGTGCAGTACACATATACAGATAGATTCCAGAGTGAAGTAACAGCATTCTGTATGCACTTTCTGCAATTACACGACACAATGGGTCGAATTCGTGCTGCATCTATCGGGAAAAAGGTAAGACAAATGTGATTAACCCTTTATTTTGTTGTTATTTTTAAAGTTATAT
>JAOPJM010001463.1:8148715-8163212 GCA_027124095.1 Muusoctopus leioderma | reverse complement strand
CCCAAGGTGCCACGCAGTGGGACTGAACCCGAGACCATGCGGTTGCGAAGCGAACTCCTTAACCACACAGCCATCTTGTGCAAACAAGAAGGAGAAAAGAGAGTAGCGATACAGTCTAGGATGTTAGTGTGTGTAGCAAACGTACTGCGGCATAGTTGTAAGAAGTATTCCAGTGTGGGTCTTTCTTGAGAGTTATAGAGGGTCAAGGCTGAAGTATTGCTTGGCTCTAAAGGGGAATCTTAGTGTTTCTGATGCAATTTTGGCAATGTTATATTATATGGGCTATCCTGAGAGATTGTCACAGATTGTGAGACCTAACAATTGTAGTGACTTAAGGTTTTAATTAGGTGTTGTCTGGAGTAGAGAGGTTGTTTTTTGATATATGTAGATTGTGTCTTTGTGCTGTTGAAATATACTAAGTTGTTAAGTACCCATTTAATGGTTTTCAAGTTCTGTTCATGGAGGCAATGTAGGTCATCGATAAGGTGTCTAGGCTGCATGTGGATAATGCTTCTGTGTGCAAGGTTAAAGAAGAATACAAATTAGTATTACCTGTATAGGAGTGTGTGTGTGTTGTTAGAAATGGTAGCAAGAAAGTTGTTAGTGTTTATTGTATGTATGTATGCATGTGTGTGTGTGTACATGTTTATATAAAGGACTAAGCACATTAGATAAAATTGGTGTATGTACTCGGGGAAAATTGTTCATGTATCCCTTTGATAGTGGCTGAATATGATATCCTGCAGATCAAGCAGACATCTTATTATTTGTTCATTTCGCTGTTTATAGTTTCCCAGACATATATGCACAAGTCAGTGACTCTTTCATTGACATTCTAACTCATAGCCTCACCAATATTATTTCAAACTAGATACTACAGTAGTTAACCTGCTATTATAATTAAAATAGATATACTGCTATTATATTATACTTGCTATGATAATTAAAATAAATATGTGCATTTGAAAGTTATTATGAAGCTAGGATTTTACATGTTCCTTAAAAAAAGTAAACATGAATAGATATACTTGTAAGATTTATTGACTATTAAACACATTTTTCTGTAATATTGTTCTTTTCTTTGTTTCTTGTTATCAGATTTCGGCAAGTATGATACGTAATGCCCGCATTAAGATGAACATTGAAGCTGACAGTCCTGTGATTTTGCTTCCTCACAGTTATAAAACAACAGGTTTGCTTGTTGCTGAACTTGGACAGCTTAGTCTTACCAACCAGTTCCTTTTGGATGGCTCTATTGGCACTATCAAAGGTAGACAGTACAACACAGCCAACTCTGCTCACTCAAATTCTGATGGCAAAAAATCCTCCAATTCTGAAGGTAGTTTCATACCAATGACTCAAAGTATTTTTCAACAGAGTTTTCCAAAAGAGTGTGAAAAGCCAACACCAGTTATTCCTAAAATTGATGTTGATCCGATGAACCAAAGCATTTATGGTAGTCTTGAACATGATATCAGAGATGGGGAACTTGAAGCATCATCCATGACTGAATCAAAAACTTCTGATATTTTTGACCCCACTGAGAATGTCTCTGCAGAAGAGAGTGTTGTACTATCATCATTGGAGTGTGTGTCTCCATGCAACTTTTCAGTATTGGACAGCCATGTGTTGTCTGATAACCCTGAAAAACTCTCCACTTCACAGGCTAGTAAATTCTGTAAGAAACTGTCAGCACCATTGCTTGCCCAGGAAAAAAAGACTGTAAACCCTTTCTTGCTGTCTGTTCAGCAGAGCATGGCTTATGCTCAGTCTGACCCCATGAAGCACATCTGTCTGCTAGATGTAATGTCAGTTACGTTGACTGATATGGACTTATATTCAGCTGAGTTGATCAAAGTTGATACATCTGATGGACCAATCTATTCAATTGAAAGAGATGTAAGTCAATTTTTGCCTATTACTTTTTGTCATATAGTGATCTAAACTTCTTAATTCAGTTTGTCTATTTTAATGGAAGAAAATACTACTAAATTACTAAAACATATTTTAACCCCCACCAAAAAACCCCATTAATAAAGCATTTCTTTTTATATTCATTTTCCAATGTTTATAAGGTGTTAGACTACCAACCAGTGCTTGCTTCAGGCTGGAATAGTAGGTACCACTCCTACTTCATGCTTGAGTGATTGGCAACCATAAGGGCATCCAGATGTGAAAACTGTTGTTCACATTCATTGATAGCACAACATTCCAACCATAATACTTTTCTGAACAAAATACTTTCTGTATTTTGTTGAATTAACTTTTTATTTCTTATTTAACTCTTAACATCCTGTTAAAAATTTTCCGAAGTCCTGTAATGACTGAGCAGAAAATGCTTAAAAATGGTTTTTTTTGCAGCCTATTTATTTCGAAATTTACAGGTAAGAAACACAGGTGTGCTTGAGGTGTTTTAGCACAAAAATAGTTTACTTTTACCATATATATGGTTAATATCAATTTGATGATGTGGTTTCGTGTGGAACCGTGTCCTACAGGACGTTAAGAGTTAAGAAAACAAATGGATTACTTGGAAAATATTTGAATATTTTTATAATTGCCAAGAAAGTTAATTGTTAAAAGGACTGGTGGTTTGAAAATCTGATTTAAGGCAAACAAGGATGCATAAACTAGATCTGTTCTTTACAAATTGTAAGAAGTAAATTAAATGTCTAAATTCCTGAGATGAATTATTAATAAGATTATAATTTTCTGGATAATTAACCACTTCTTTAGAGTTTATATTTACATCTAAACCAGTGGTTCCCACCCTGGGGTCCACAAAGGTTGTACTGGGGGTCCGTGAGCTTGTTGAGTAGACAGACCTTTCAAAAGCCTGGGGTCCACAAAGGTTGTACTGGGGGTCTGTGAGCTTGTTGAGTAGACAGACCTTTCAAAAGCCTGGGGTCCACAAAGGTTGTACTGGGGGTCCGTGAGCTTGTTGAGTAGACAGACCTTTCAAAAGCCTGGGGTCCATGGGAAAATTCATTTAAATAAAAGGGGTCCTTGGTAGTGAAAAGGTTGGGAACCACTGATCTACTCTGTGTTTCAATCAGTTTGATCTTTGATCGTCATTAGGTGTCTTATTCCTAGATTTATACATAGTTTGACTAGTTTAGAACTTGTTCAAATTCTGTCTAGGACTAAATATTGTAAATATACACTAAATATTGTAAATGTATATTCTAAAGATAAGGTTACTAGTCTAGAAAGTTATTTTACTGTAGCTGTTGTGATAGATCCCGTCATGTGTGCGTATATCTTCAAATGATGTTGCTCCTTTCACGTGCAGTAATAGCAGCCTGCGATAAAATCTTTCTGTCTCTCTGGGGTGAATTGTGTGCATTCTTGGTACAATTTTTCCTCCTCCACGGATTCTTGGCTTCCATCTAGAAAGTCTCTTATCAAAAACATAGTGGTATGAAATCTCCGGGTAGATGTACTGTCTCGCTGCTGCATCTTCTTGGTTCAACAGAAACCATGCCGTAAGAGATGTATTCCTCTCCTGAGCATTTTGGTAGGCTTCCCTCTCATTCCCTTCTTGAAAATAAACTACCTGGTGATCTTGAAGATGGACTGGGAGGCGTATTACAGCGTGGGATCTGTCATGCATTTTGAACTCTAACAACCTCCAGTGGGCTTCTGGAGCACTAACATAACGCCCATTCAAGAACTGTTTTATTTCATCGTGAAGTATTCCTTGCTGCTCCTCTATTTCCACCTGAACACAGTCGTATCCTTTGTAAATATATTTGAAAATATATTTAACTGACCTGATGGAAGTGCAAATTTCCACATTAATATGGCAGTTGTACTTGAAGCTCAGGTCTTTATTGTATGGTCCAACGCTCCTGTTGTCAATTGTATGCCGACCAACTTGACATTGTGGACCTGGACGTCTCCTGTAGAGAGGGTATCCATTAACATTGACTGAAGTATGGTCCCTAAATTCTTTAGGATAATCTTTGGAACATTTGTTGTTCTCCATACAGGGTGTAGTGGGATTTGCTTCTCCACAGGGTCGATGTATCATGCATTTCTTAAGAATTTCATAAAGTACAGTTTGAGTTTCGGGATCTGGGAGTTCAGCACATACCACTTTATCAATTTCAGATGGGTCATTGAATTTATCTTTGTTCTACAATAAGAATGTGAGCATGTGGAAGTTTTTTGTGAACTTCAAAGCAGTAACATAATATAACTTACGATTGTAGCAACATGACTGAGATAGGAAATGCATTGTATGTGAGTGTATGTTTGTGTGTGTAAATTTTAAAGAGTTACAGACGGGCATATATTACAGACGTGGATAGACACACACATGGCATATTATTATGGTTGATTGTAAGGGGTAAGCTTGTACAATTTATAATAGAATCATTTGCACATAAAAATCTATTCAGTAATATTCGAGACAATGGTAAGTTGTTGAGTTTCAAGGTGCCTTATTGTACTGAGTTTCATCATACTTGTTTGAAAATTTATACCAAGTCATTTTTTATGTATGATTAAGGATGAATAACTTATCTTCTTAGAAGCATTAGCTATAGAGTCTTCAAGATGAAAATTGTAGCTGAGGTGGAAGAAAAGGTTATTGTCATACTTTTACTCATTTATTTGTTTCAGTCATTTGACTGCGGCCATTGCAGTAGTATTTCAAATTGCATATTTATTTTTGAAATTTGTGCAGCAACCTAACATTTCAGTGCCATTCACTTAAAATATTTTGTTATTTGTAGACTGGTAAAATCTTCAAAGAAAAATGTGCATTACACCTACATGTGGAACGTAATCTTGATCAGGGACTTAGCCATACTGCTCCAAATATTCATATGACTGGCAAACTGTCATCCATTCATGCTTTAGTCACTCTGAAACAATACAAACTACTGCGGGGTATCTTTGCCCATAATATCGGCGAAACGTTGCCAGAGTTCCAACGACCCATAATGACATACTTGAAAGATCCACAAAATAAGGTATGTGTATTTTCATCAACCAACATAAAAACCATGTTTTGTGAAAGAAGCTAAAAAGTAATTATTATATTTTTATCGTTTCACTGTAATCATCTGAAATAAAAAGTTTGCATGAGAGGCAGTTTTATTTAATCTTCACTTGGGATTCTAGACCCCAGGAAGGAGATGACGATGGACTGCAACATGTGGTGAGACGCAGTGCTGGAGAAGACTTGTCCAACTCATGCCTGCATGGAAAATGATGATGATGATGATATAAAATCATCAAAATTTATTTTCGATTATTTAGTAGGGAAACTTTGAGCATGTTCTTTTGACTGGAGTAGAGTGTTGGCATGTTATTGTGTATATCGCCTTCAAGTCCTGAATTGGATAGTGTTTACAGACTAGTTAATGTTTGAGTAGTTGAGTCAGTGTTAACATTTAATGTAGTGAGCATTAACATGTTGATTAGAAATAATTATGCAGTGAGGTAAAGGCAATATTACTCAATAGCTATTATTATTTTAATTATTCCGTCAATTACGGGAGATGTTTCCAATTGTTTTGGGTCTTATTAGACTTTCAGCAAAGCATAGACTTTACTGTACTTGCCGAAGTAGTGATGGGAGAATCGTTCATAGGTTGCTGTAGAAAATTAGCATATTTTAGGGAATAAATTACTCATAGACACCATCTGCATAAAAACCAATAGTTAGTTGGTTTTTTTATATCTTGCAGCAAGTGCCACAGTGTGGTGTTCTAGGTAAACTCAGTCTGTTACCCAAATTCAATTTTCATTCTTAGCTAATTCATTTACTCTGTGTGAGGCATGGTGACTCCATTCACAATCAATGCGGGCCGGAATCACCTGTCCAACCCTTGCCAGCTTGGAAAACGGACGTAAAATGATGATGATGATGATGATGAATGCTCTTGGGAATGAATGAGCATCATGATTCGTATCAACCCGTTTCCTAAAAGTCAGTAAGGCTTATTTGCCCATTACTAGATATCTACGATTGAACTGGAAAGGTGACTGGACATTAATGAGACTGGCAAATAGGTATAAGAAAAATGACTATGCTGGTATAGAAATATAATGGAAATGAACAATAAGAAATAGATGAATAAAAAGTGCCATAAGTTAGTGATGGCAGATACTTCTGGTAGAGGTAGACCAACAAAGATTTTGGTAGGAGGATTTAGAAGAAACCATAAAAGTCTGGGCTTCACAGAATATTCTGGTGTTAAAGAAGTGGTGTATTGTCTAAGCTATGCTACAATAGAAAATGAATAGTGGTGTTGCTGTCACCATCACTTCAGTTAAACTTAGTAACTAGATATATGTATAACTGTAACTAGTTATATGCATAAGTTATAATAAAGTTTATTGTGGTGCAGACATGGCTGTGTGGTTAAGAAGTTCACTTCGTAACCACGTGGTACCAGGATCTATTCCACTGTGTGGCACCTTGGGCAATGCCTTGTGAGTGAAATTAGTAGACAGAAACTGTATAGAAGCCTGTTGTGTATATATATATATATATATGTGTGTTTGCATTTGTCTCCACAAAATCTTGATTGTTGACATCGCTTGTCTACGGTGGTCGTTACCAGTGATTGTTCGTTTACATCCTGTATATAACAATTGACCGAAAGATTAGCTGTTCAACGGTTAAAGATTCATGGAAAAACTACCTTACTTACAAAAGTATGTAAGGGTTGGCGACAGGAAGGGCATCCGACCGTAGAATACTGCTCCAAAATAAAATTTGTCCAACCCATGCCAGGATTAAAAAGCAGGCGTAAAAACGATGATGATGATGTAATGGAGATATTGATTGCTAATTACTAGAAAATTAAAATATTTTGAGTTAAATTATTTCTGGATAGTGTGTTTGATTGTAAAATTTGTTTATTTCTATTATTTTCTAGGTCCCTCCATCTGGTTCAGTTTGGACAAATATGCTAATGGAAATTGATTTAAGAAACATCACTGTGGAACTACTGTTTGACTGGCAAAACACATCCCAAGATTCTTTGGCTAGATTTGACTTCATCCATTCTAATCTTTTGGTGAAAACACGCTCCAATGGAACCAAAGATGTTGATCTAGTTTCTCATGAAATACGAGCAGTTGACACTAGATATAAAGGTACTAGCTTATTTTTCCTTCTTTTTACATTGTTTTATTTTATTTTTTTAAATTTTATATCATGCATTTTTGTGACCAATAGCATCATTAGTTATAGGCTTCCTACAGGTCAATCACTCTAGTTCACTGCATTTTGCGATGGTGAGATTGACAAAGGAATCTGTACAACTTTGGTGGTGTATATATGTGTGTGTGTTTATGTAAACCAGTGTGTAGGGTAGTGTCCCTTTATGTCAAATATGTACCTCAGCAATTCAATAAATGGATATCGCTAAATTAAGTATCAGAAATAATTACTGTGGTCGATATGGTGAACCAGTAAAAGAATACCTTTGATATCCAGATACTTTCTCAATTTGCACTTATCTTTTCCCTTAGGATAACATTCATTACTCATGAAATTCATTCAGTGGAAATTTATTCCTCTGTATTAAATTAGAAAAAAAAACATCTGGAATATAGAGATTGAATAAAAAAAAATATAGTATCAAATTTATAAATGAAAAAGAAAATTCCTATTTCAATTAATATATTTTTATCACTCATTTTAAAATATAGATCTTGCTCCTGGGAAAGCCCCGAATGTGTTCAGTAACATCTTGCAACCGTCAAAACAAGTAGATACTTGTAGCAAGCTGCAAATGGAGCTATATTTTCAGTTCACCAATCAAGTGAAGCTGTTCACTGTCTTGTTGAATAACATGCGGCTGATGTGCATCTTTGACTGGCTGCTGGCAGTCAATAACTTTCTCACCACTGATGTTGAGGATCCATTTTTTGGTAAGTAGTAGAATTTGATCCAAGAGCAATGTTTAGATTACTGTAAAACATTAATCTGTGTATATTAGTGTGCTGAGTTTGATAAAGAAATATTAAGAATTACATTCATCATCATTATCATCACCATCATCATGATTGTACGTCCATTTTTCCAAGCTAGCATGAGTTGGACAGAGATTTCTTGAGGCAGCATTTTACGGTTGGATGCCCTTCCTCTCACCAACCATACTGATTAAGTATGGGAGGCATACCATCGAACTTCTAAATGTCCAGGCATTTTGTTATTTGGAGATGTAAACAAACGTCACCAGCCAATTTCAGTGATAAACGGTGTCAAGTGATAAGCCCACGCATGCACACAGATACATATATATATATATATACAACAGGATTCTATACTGTTTCTGTCTACCAATTTCACTCAAAAGGTATTGGTCGGCCCAAGGTTATAGTAGAAGACACTTGCTCAAGGTGCCACACAGTGGGAGAGAACCCGGGACCACATGGTTATGAAGCAAACTTCTTAACCACACAGCCAATGCCTGTACCATCCTCCAAATCCAATGCACAGTATTCGGACACAAATTCTTATGTCTCGGGCTTCTGAGCATTGTAATGTTTATAGTTTTTGGTTGCTGGCCCAACACCCAAACCTTTTCTTGAAGAAATGTAATTTTTTTCTCCCCCAACAAGGAAAGTTCAACTCAAAATTGTAAGCAAATAAAACATTCAACAATTTTGGAGAGCTGCAGCGGTTTAAGACAGAACTCTACCACACTATACCTGCTTACAGCTAGCTGAATTCTGCCATTGAGAGTTAAGTATCTTAGCCACAAACACAACACAATGCAGTGCTAGTGGCAGAATATGAACGTCCATCCTCTTGTTTGGTTGTACTCTGGGAACTTGGCTATCTTCCATTAAGAAGACAATTGATATAATAACATGTGTCTCAAAATACGGTCTGTTTTTTGAAACTGTATTATCTGTGTAGTTGTTGTGTTGCCCCTGTTCATTCTTGCATGAGCAGATCTATGGCACATAAGTAGCAACCCATGGAACCAACACTTCAGTTGAGGACATCACTGCACACTCTAATATGCAGTAGTTTATCATATGGGGTATAGTGAAATAGTTTGGACATGCTATGTTTTTTTCAGGCTGTGCTTGTATGTTTATAGGTTCTTGTGGTGATCAGCTGCAAAGGTGAACTTGGGTAGAGCATGATAGTTGTTGCTCTTCAATGCTTATTTCAGGTAATTTGCATCCCCAGTGTTTGGTGGCTAATGAGGTTATTTTTGTGTGTATATATTTGTTGTGCTCATCAGGATGGAGTGGCAGGGATAGTGCTCTTAGAGTGGTGTTGTAGTAGCATACTCGTATGTTGTAGATGTGTCTTGGTGTTGGGGTGTGATTTAATATGTAGCAGGGATTGTGTGGATTGGAACTTGCTGCAGAAATACTTGGACATGTAAGAGTCTAAGTGGTCTTTCATTGTAAGTGTTCAGTATTTCTGCCATTCCATTTCCTTCAATGTCAAATTTGAAATGACAATAATGGCAATAACTACGATGGTGTTCGGAACAATTCTTTCTACAATTCATTTTTTTTTTTAAATTTTAATTTTAATCAGATATGGATAAGAAGCCAGAGCAGAAATATGAAGCTGTGAAAGTCAAAGAACCCAGTGGAAGTGCCACACCTGTTTTGAGGCCACGTAGTCCTCTCAACAGATCCCAAGGGATAGTGACTAGACGATGTCATGTTGTTGAACAAGTGAGTATATATACATCTATATAACATTTGTAGTTATTGTTGACAAGTGAGTCTCTCTCTCTATCTCTCTCTCCCTCTCTCTCTCTATATATATATATATATACATACATATATAAAATGCTTCTTGTTATTATTGAATGTGTGGTTGTATTGTTGGACAAATGAGTATGTATAATACTACTTGTTTTTATTGAACAAGTGAGCATATATAATATTTCTTGTTTTCTCTATACACTAACTTTCTGTCTATCTCTCTTTCTCTGATATAATTAATACTGTGTTATTTACACCTCTTATATCTGTTCATTGTGACTTAACTCCCATTATGTTTGTTTGTGTTGATTTAACTCCCACTGCCTGTATATTCAGTGTCACTTACTTGCACTGCTCCTGCTCACTGTGCCTGTTGATTCTCTTTTCCAGATTGAGGTTCCATTTGAGCTGAAAGTCAATGTCAGAAATACGCAATTTGTGGTAGTTGCTGACATGTCTACATGGGACACAGAAGCAGCTATTCTGAAGGTAATTATCAATATCAATGTTAGCAGTTACCATGTAGTATGGGATGTTACTTTTAAGGAAAAAATTTAAAGTTATTAACAGAAAAAAATGTCTATACTTAAAATATTTCTGTATGATTCAATGTAAATCTGATTTTTATAGTTTGATATCCAAATGTGAAGTCATTTTCATTGGATGTGACATCTTATTAGTTCTTTTAATGTGATGCATGTGTGTAGTGGAGCTTTGTGCTTGACTAAATTCAAACTTTAGTGTCTATTGTAAGGTGATCCTCGAAAAGCCACATTATACTGCTTGTTCCACTGTACGGGGTGGGGGTGAGGGATATTACTGATTTTCAGAGCATTGAGCTGTGAAAACAGTAGTTCTAACAGTATGTCAATGTCCAAACATTCCTACCTCTGCTTGCAGTGTGTGTGTGTGTGTGTTTATCATTTGTTCATTGTTTTTATGTCTACTTTTCCATGCTCGCATGGAGTGGAGATTTTTTGAGGCAGTATTCTACAGCTGGATGCCCTTCCTGAGGACAAACCTTACTTTTTTTAAGGTAGTTTTCCCACCGATCTTCACCTATCAAACTGCTAAGTTGCAGGGTATATTGTTTATGCAGGACATAAACAACTTGCGCTGGTTGCTTAAGCGATGTCAAGAATGAAGACTGTGGAGAGAAACACACACACATACACACTCTCCCCCCTCTCTCACACTCACACACACACACGTCAGGCTTCTGCACATTTTCCATCTACCAACAATTTCACTTGCAAGGCAATGGCCGGCCCGATATTATAGTAGAAGACACTTATTCAAGGTGTCACGCAGTGTGATAACCACACAGCCACGTGTGTTATATTTTAGTAATTATCCCATTAAATCCATACCACAGTTGGAGACCACAAACATTCATTTAGATTAATATCCACATGAATTCTGATATAAAATCACAGGTATATCCTAGGATCTACACACTTCTCTGTAAATATGTTTGAACATTTTAATGTTTTTCCTCATAAAAGAAAAATGACACATACCCATCCTATGTGTGTGTGTGCATATATGCATGCATGTGTGTGTGCATATATGCATGTATGTGTGTGTGCATATATGCATGCATGTATATGTGTGTTATTATTAATTTTATTTTTATGATGCCAAGTTGTTTGTTAGTTTTCTTTATTACAGATGGAAAAACTTTCTGGACTACTAACATCTTTTCTCCTTTTCAATAAAATTAATTTCTGATGGTTTAGTATGTTTTTCTTAAGGTGCTATGTATATGTACATGTGCTGAAACTGAGATTGAAACCTTTATTGCACGCAGAATTACACCGTGTCACAGACAATTAATACAGATATACATCAAATTAAAGGATGTTATTAGTGGATATTGACGTATATCTGTACTATTTGTCTGTGGCATAGTGGATAAAAAGAGAAAATTGGACCCCCCCTACTCAACTGCCTGGCATAAAGGTTTGTTAATTCAACCACAGCTTGCGCACATGTACATATACATGGCACCAGATGATGATCATTGACTAAACAGTTCATAATGTTCTCTTTTATGAAAAAAAATAAAACAAAAAAGAAAAGATGTCAACAGTCCTGTGAGTTTTTCTATCAGTACTACCTATCTCTACAAATGTATGTATATATAACCAGTTTTCTTTATTGCTTGTTTGTTTGTCTGTACCTATAGTGTACTGCTGTGTTACGGTATCGTCCGAAAGCGCAAGACTTACCATTGTCATGCAGTTTGCAGAGCCTGGAAGTATTTTCCTGTTTCCTAATGGAGGAAGAGGAAACTGCCCTTTCAATTATTGATCCAACCTGCATTACCATAGAAATTAATGCCAACCCATTACCAGATCGCGCAACTTCACGTGTTACTGGCTTGCTAGATGCTCAAGCTGTGGATAATCCTCTCGTTCTTGAAGTAAGCTGATCATTACTATTATTATTATTATCTTTCAGTCTCCAAACATGCTGTGATAGAGAGGTAGTATTTCTTTTCTCAAACTGTTTGCCATTTAACAGACAGATCTCTTCCTAAAGGTCACTGAAAACTAATATAGGAATAAACAATATTTACACAATATACATAATGAATCAATTGGATGTGTATCTGAATTCACAATTATTCATGCTTACTCAATCTTACTTGTAAATCAGATACAAGGAAATATTAAGACTGTTTGTGTAAGTGGCAGTCAATGTGAATATATTTCATATGTGTATATATACATACACATATATACATATATGACAAGCTTCTATAGAGTTTCTGTCTACCAATTTCACTCAAAAAGCTTTGGTCAGGTCAAGGCTAGAGTAGAAGACACTTGCCAAGGGTGCCATGCAGTGAGAGAGAACCCGGGACCATGTGGTTACAAAGCAAACTTCTTAACTACACAGCCATGCCTGCACCTATTGTATATGCAAAGAACTTATTCAAAATTCATTGTTGAAGTTATGATTCTGTATTCGTATTTGTTTCTTGTGCTGCATTCATCTGATTCTTATACAGTCGTGTTTGTTTCTTTTATTATACAGATGACTCTCAATCTTTTAAACATTCGCCTGTCTTACAATGACTTAAAGATGTTTATTGCCATCACTGACTCTTTACCTGAACAAGCTACGAAGGCAAGAACTGCCCAAAACATCCATTTTAAAAACACAGGTCTGTTGATACATTATTCTATACTCGTAATCATTATTTATTTTATTTTAAACTGCTAAATAACCTTGCTGTCATTTATTTATTTTATTTTAAACTGCTAAATAACCTTGCTGTCATTTATTTATTTTTTTCAGCCCCAGTTGAAGTTGAAATATTACCCCTTGGGGAGAGTTCAGTTGATGCATTGCCTAGTCTAAATTGCTCTTCCACCAGGAGCAGTTTTAGTGATCAAAATAGTTATCAGACTCAGTATTCATCATCTAGAAGAGCTTCCACTGTTGAACAAGATTCTTGGTTTTTAACGGGTATTGAGGTAAAAAATAACAATTTATACACATTTGATTCAGAATTTATATAAAAAAAAACAAAAAACTAATTCAAAACAATGTTTTACTCAATTTCAATTTACATACTCTGTTTGATTAGTTAAACTGAATAAAATACTAGTAAATAGTTTATAATTGAAAATCAAGTTTTGTAATGTTTAGGTTATTATTTTCTACCTTTATGTTTCAAATATACACCCTCCTCCTTCTCCTCTCATTGTATCAATTCTGAAACACATAGAAATAAAAAAAAATCTATATTTCATTTGTCCACTGTGTGGCACCTTGAGCAAGGTGTCTTCTGCTATAGCCTCAGGCCGACCAATATCTTGTGAGTGAAATTGGTAGACAGAAACTGTATAGAAGCTTGTTCATCATCATCATCATTTTACGTCCGCTTTCCATGCTGGCATGGGTTGGACGGGTGATTTCGGCCCACGTTGCCTCCTCATTGGAGTCACCACTCTCCCAGACGGGTCAGCGGCCCACGTCTCGCTCATGTTGGCATGGTTTCTACATCAAATATACTTAAACCAAAAAGAGCCACCCAGGGTGGACCACCATCCCACCCTCATCTCCTCTAGCTACGCTATTGGGTATAGCTGTGTGCTTAGGATGTTTGCTTGGTACAACTACGTTTTTGTTTGGTTCAATCCCAGGGTGTGGCACCTCGGGCTGGGGTCTTATACCGAAGCCTGACTTTAACCAAAACCTTGTAAGGGAAATTTGCTAGACGGGACAAGTGTGATACCCTGTAGGAAGGGCCGTCCTTGTTCTTGGGGTGGTAGACTTAATGCTTCGTCTGGTTTAACACCACCACCACCACCTGGCCCTTGGGTGCCTTTAGCGGAATCCATTCTATTGCAAGTATTTAGGCCAGGTCTCTGGTGTGAGGATAACTTCCTCCCTTCCAGCCACAAACTATGGAGGCCCTGGAAAGGACCAAGAGTGCTGCCATCTGTCGTCTAACTAAGCCATTAAAAACAAAAATGTAGGTCACCTAAAAATCAAGGTCACCTAAAAATATTCACTGATTTAGCCCCACCATAAAATAGTTCAAACAAAAACAGGCTCACAGCAATTAACAAACAGATTGCTACTGCTCGAAATGTGGCACAAGTGAATCCAAAGACCCAGTCTTCAACTGTTCACTTTACTGTCTTGCTGTGCCTTATCCTGTGTACTCAGCCATGTACCTTTGGCTATCGTTACTGTCTTTCTTTACTTGTCTTACCACTGCTTTCTGTCTCCTCTTCTACCTCCTTTTCTGATGAGTTGTAGTGCACCTGAGAAC
>JAOPJM010001463.1:8097373-8110256 GCA_027124095.1 Muusoctopus leioderma | reverse complement strand
GGCATGGTTTCTACGGCTGGATGCCCTTCCTATCACCAACCACTTTACAGTGTACTGGGTGCGTTTTATCGTGACACTGACACTAGAAAGGCTGTCATGCCCATGGCACAACTAGAGAGCCCTCTCTGCCTGTAATTATATATAAGCTCAAAATTAACAAATACAAATGTATTCTGATACATCTAGCCGTAGAAACCAAGCCAAATGAAACATACAAGTGAGGCGTGGTTCCCTGACCCGTCTAGGAGAGTGGTGATTCCAATTGGAATCGATGCAGACCAAAATCACCCATCTAACCCATGCCAGCATGGGAAACGGACGTAAATTAATGTTTAATTTGGAATATGTTTTATGGAAATTTCATCGAAGCATATGTAAACAGTATTGATAAACACAGCCAGCGACTTATATGCAAGTCACGTACCGAGCCGAGAATGTTGTATGTAAAACAGGGATGCGACTTATCTAGTATATACAGTAATCAAAATTAATAGAAAAACTGAATGTAGTTAGAAGTTGTGACTTAATGGTAGGTGATAATTTTGATTGAGTAGCAGGATTTTGTAGTATTTCAGATTCACTTCATGAAAATTTCATATTTGCTATCACTTTTTGTTTCTTTGTTTTCTTAGTGCCATATGCATGGGATGAACCTATTCTGAATCCATATATTACTCTGGGAATCTCCGGAGGAACAAATGCAACATATAATATGAATAAACCTGGTGAGGGAGAACAGCTTTGTTATCAGAACTTCATCTTCTTAGCTGCTATTGCTACATTTAACGGGTGAGTAGATTATTTAGATACTTATTCATGCATGACCAGAACCATTTGATAGTTTAAACTTAAAAAAAAAAACACAACATGGCTATCTCTACCTCTAATTCACATACATACCGTGTTGATAGATGAGTTTAAACTTTATAAAAACATGGCATGGTTATTTCTACCACTAATTCACATACTGCATTGATAGATGAGTTTAAATATATCTTGATGTATATGTATAGGAGGGCGATGAAAGCTACCTCAGTACACTAGTTCGACTTTTTTTCATCACTTCAAATAAACTTCAAGATATTTTGCTTTGCATTTTCAAATAAGTTTGACATTTTTTTTTTTGCAGATGTTTATTGCTTAAAATTACACACATAATAGCGAGTACCTCTTTTTATTTGCACAACTTAATCAATTCTGATAAATTAAGTCGTACATATTTTTCAGTTAGATTAATTGAGGCAAGTAAAATAAGGTACTTTCCTATAAGAGCAAATAAAATATTTGCAGGCTTTTAATCAGTTACAAACTTTACCTTTAAAGATCCTGATTAATTCATTGCAATCTACATAGAAATGTGTAGCTTGGGGTTTAAGATGCTTGATAACTGATCGAAAGTTGATGTGTTCAAAACTTACCACCTACCACCCACCAAGAAAGATATTATTTTGAAAAATTTATTTGAAGGAGTAATGTTCACCATGATCTGTGCAGTCTCTCCCAGACTGGTATGGTTGATGTTCAGCTTGAACTTCTGTAGTTATTCACTAGTTGTATTTAGTTAAAGACAGTTTTGTTTTGCCATACTCTGCATTTATTGTATTTATTATTGTATTTCCAGAGAAGTCCATCTCAAGAGTTCTAGCAGTCATCCTGATTGCAACAATGGAGAATTAGTTCTTGATGCTATTAGCACTCGGATAGTGTTTAAAAGAAAAGTTAGTTGATTTTCTTTTTTTTTATTTGCTTATTTGTTACATTATATTTTTTATTGATTTAATTTCTTTCCTTCATTAAATTATAACCTTTCCAACTACTACAAATCATTATTTCTGTTTTTAATCCATTTAACATTGAGTTAAGAGAAGTTAGTTAATTCTCTCATGAAACCTGGATCCAAAAGGCCAGCAATTAATTATCTCTGCTTTCTGTAGAATGAAGCAGATAGAAAACAAACTCCCTCTTGGATAGGATGCTAAGGTGTCTAACAGATAACTTTCCCATTAAAAAAAAAACATGTTTTCCAGTTTGGTCAACTGAGGCAAGTGTGTTACCAAGAAATACAACAAAATATCTGCTACAGGATATAAACTTACAACCCAATGTCTTATTCCATTGGTCACATCACCTGTATAAATTATGTATAAGGTGTAAATTATATAAATACGTTTAGATTTTGCCATATTCAGTAAAGTTTGGTAAAAGTATTTTGAGTGCTGCCATTTTTTGGTCCAGATACTATTTTGAGTGCTTTTGAATGCTCTGAAAGTGCTTAAAGTCTTTACTTGCATTGACACCTTTTTAAAATGAATTTGCTCTCTTGTTTTTTTTTTGTTTTTTTTAATGCTTTACTATTTTCTTAGTTTAACCACTTAACCATCTTATTTATTTTTAAAAACTAGTAAAAATTGAACATGTGGAGGCCGAGATAATTCGGGCAAATTCGTTAAGTGGTTAATAATAACTCAGAATTTGTACATAGTTGAATATTTTTAATACTACTTCAGACATTATTTTTTTAAAAAATGTTTTGCATTTGATTTGTCCATGCTAGCATACAAATTTGGAAGTTTTTGTGAAGTTTTGAGCAAATACTTTTATTGGCCTATGATCAAAGACCATCTCCTATTTTTATTTTTAGACAGTGTTATCCAGGACTACATTATCTAATGTCTTTGCTTTTTTTAAGACAATAGGGTGTGAGTCAAGGGAGATTTGGCTGCTATTTCAAGAAGGTTGAGCAACCTCTTAGAAGCTCTCTCATTGCCTCGTGGTGCTTATTTTTCTCTTAAGTAGATAGTAATGTTTGGTGTGTAAATACATAACACAGTACTGTGATTATTTCATTAACTTTTCAGCAGCCAGGACTTTATTTGTGTTTTCATGTTGCTATACTTTAAATTTTTCTTCTTATATGCTGTAACATTTTCTTCCTCTTGCTACAGGAACTTGGCAAGCGGTCTCAACTGTGGCGCATGACCGGTGAAGGTATGCTAGAGAATGAAGGTTCAGCCCCTCCCCAGGACCCTGGGAAAGTAACTGGCAATATATTAGGTCTTGTATTGGATATTTCTGACATTGCCCCTCAACCTGGTAAATGTGTACCACTCATCCTTCGAAAACCTGATGAGCGCAGGCGAACAACGCAATTGTGGAAGTTCACTCGTGTAAGTTGTCTTCATTATAGCATGTCTTATATTACATTTCTTGAGATCTGTACCATAGTCCGGCAGTAAGTTCTCGTCAAATAGAATATTCAATTCCCAACTGAAAATCTTTCACTTGCATCACACTAAGGTTTCCAGAGAAAGACATGAATGTCATAATCTCTCATTTTTTTCTCCCATCTCCTTGAACTACTGTACCTGGTTTCATGCTATGTAAGAAATTGTATTACACTTTCGAGAGAAGTATTTAAAGATATCTGTATGATAGCTTCCACTGGATTAGTTATTTTCTTTTTTTTTTACTTTCCTTTCCCTGCCGATATATACTAGTAATCTTTCTATAATCTCTCATGTATTGAAATTATAAATTCTTAGCATGCTGACAAGCTATACTAGAGGTCTTGTTGATTGTTATAGACATGGTATCATCTGCTATTCTCTATGGGTAATTTTATTATTGCAAATTAGGAAAGTGATCACCATCATTATCATTTTAACATCTTTTTCCATGCTGGCATGGGTCTGACGAGTCTACCTTACAGCATATTGCTACTTATTTCTCATGTTTTGTCATCTCATCTATGACATCCAGATGAAGCAGTCTATATTAAATTTAAATAATTTTTTTATGACACCGGGGAAGAGAGGCAGCACCTTTTAATATCCTTAAGTTTATTCCCTACATTCTGGAGGACATTTGCTTTTTGAATTGTGTTTATTGGTATCTTTACAATGACTACTGAAGCCAATAGTCAGTTGATATGCATGGCACTGAAACAAACAACTGATGCTAAATACATGAGGCAAGGAGGATTTTGGGTGCACCAGCGAGTAACATGACAGATGTCTAGTCAAATAAGAGGGTGCTGTAGTAAATTAGGAAGCTCTAGGTGCAAACCCAGGTGAAGCTGACAATGGGTGGTGATCATGGTGGTTGTAGCAAATATTCAACTGAGACCTTCAAAGACTGAAATGGAGCAGGGTTGTGTGCTACTGCAGTCAAGCATGAGTCAAAAGGGCCTGTTTTTATTTTTGTTTTTTGTTTCTCTTTTTTTTCCTAAAGCTGTCATAATGCTAGGACAAGCAAATTGAATGAAACTTTTGAACACTGAACTAAACGCCTGATATTATTTAGTTTCATGTCTCTATTTTCTGAGTTCAAATGCTGCCTATGTTGACTATGCCTTTCATCACTCTATGGCAGCGTTCCCAACTTGGGGTCCGTGAACACCTGGGGGGTAGTATTGGGGGTTCGTGAGCTTGTTGAGTAGACAGACATTTCAAAGACCTGGGGTCCATGGGAAAATTCATTTAAATAAAATGGGTCCTAGGTAGTGAAAAGGTTGGGAACAACTGCTCTTAAGATAAAGAACAACAGTAGCAAGTAATATACTTGTGTTGGCTCAATTGACTATTCCCCCCCCCCCCTCCATACAAACATTTGCTCATGATAATGTTTTATCACCATTTTCATTGAATGCTTAGCGGATGAAACTTCGGTTAATATTCAAAGGTCAGCTTGGTTTAACATCACCTAGCACTTGAGTGCCTTTAGTGGAGTCCAATGGGTTGTTAGCATTCAGACATTGTCTCTGGTCTTATGATAAATGTGCAGCTTGGTTTAATTCCTCCTAACAAGTTCTCTTGAATATAAATATTTTCCAGTGAAGATAAGTAAGAGGCAGGCAGACTTTAATATGTGAAGAAATTTGACCAAATTTTGTAGCCTGACAGTATATCATATCTTATAAAGGTTGGCTATATGTATATATACTTAATAGCAGGCAAAAGAAAGATGGAGAGAAGCAGGTAGCTTGAGAGAGAGAGATGGGCTCTGTTGACTACTACCATTGTTCTATATTTTATAGATGTCTCTTGTGATGATTATAGATGTCTCTTGTGATGATTATAGATGTCTCTTGTGATGATTATAGATGTCTCTTGTGATGATTAAAAAATCGGTTGCAATCTGAAATTGTCCTTTCATCTCAAACACTGAAGTTACTTTTTAATAAAATATTAAAAATAACTGCTCAACTCACTTAACTTTTTCCAAACTCATTTTCAGCACTGAAGAAACTCTGAATTCTAACAGCTGAATTAGTTTTCAAAGGAAAATGTTGATAAATATTTTCTCTGGCATAAAAATAAACATTTTTTTTAGATAGATATTATTTTTTTAATTATAATAATTTGTTGAAAAATGAATGAATAACAAGTTATAGAGTACTACAATTACTTAGTTAGAAAGGTTAGATAAATTCAATACATTGAAGATGGTGCTCCAGCATGGCTTTGGCCATGATGGCTAAAACAAACTAATGAAATACATGGCTGTTAAGGAAAAAATATCTAAACAGAAATTGCAAAATATTTAGTTTAAAGCTATATCAGTTAAACTAGAAAACCAAAGATCTATTGCAACATTTTGTGGGTGATAATCTATCCCACAAATATGTTATAATTTATTAGATTCATTGCTTGAATAGATTTTCAAAATTTTCCCTCTAAATGTTATTTTAGATTTCTTCCATTTCATGTAACATTTCATAACCTTCATTATATTAGTGAAAACTCATAGCAAAAAATAATAATAATAAATTAAGATTTGTTTCTCTTTCTATTTTAGACTGGTTTGTTAACATGTGCCAATGGAACAATGTGTGTACAAGCTGTTGATACAAATGCACTACAACATGGTAAGTCAAAATTTCTTCATGATTTCCCATATTTTCTGAGTATTGTTTTCTTGTGAAAATGAGTTGACCAGCCATCAGAAAATGTCTAATTGAAAATATATTTAGTATATGTTGAAAGAACACTTTGGATATAGACAATAAAGAAAATAACATTAATATATATATATATCTCATCTGAAGTAGTTTGTTAGCTTCAGATACCTTATGTGTTGAAACCAAGCTTAAAGTAGATTTTTGTTTCTAATTTTCAGTTCTGCCACCTGAAATAGTTATTTGCTTATGGCTTTTACTATTAAGAGTTTTTCAAAAGAAACTGATTGAAATTTTTAAATTTTGTAA
This sequence comes from Muusoctopus leioderma, assembly GCA_027124095.1. Taxonomy (NCBI): domain Eukaryota; kingdom Metazoa; phylum Mollusca; class Cephalopoda; order Octopoda; family Octopodidae; genus Muusoctopus; species Muusoctopus leioderma. Next base: position 8,104,051 of record JAOPJM010001463.1, on the reverse strand, counting down.
ATTAGATCAATGTTATTTCTATATTTCCACAATATATTAAACATTGTAGGAATGTAGAACAAATGAATTTGATCTGCTGAACAGATGTTAGATGGTGATATAATACGAATAGTTAAATCCTGGAAACACTTGTAATGACTTGCTTAAGGCTGAGAACAATATAACAAACAAGAAATAGAGAACTAAAGTTTATTTACTGTCACTGTCATCCATATTAATTTAACAACCATTTTTTTATCTTTGTTTGACTGATACGGTCTTCACCTCTTTTCACCTCTCCATACCATTTGGCATTTTATTAATGCGATTTAACCCCTTCAAATTACCTCTCTTTATCTTAGCCAAAAATTTGAAGATTTCAACTCTGCCTTGCACACTGGTAAATTTTTACAGAAACATTTCAAATACACCCCAAATAATATATATTTACTTGTTTAAAATATTTCATGGTTATGGTCTTTTATTTAAAAATCTAATAAATCTTTCACTTGACTTTGTTTTTTGAAGATGCTATAACTCTACTTGGCCCGATACCTTCTCCAACATCGAAAACTTTTCCAATACACATGCAAATTTCTCGCCAAAAACAACGGCCTGGTTCTGGCTTTCTGAGTGTCACAGTTCTTATGGATGGGCCCGTCAGAGTCTTACACATTTCTGATATTCAAAAAACAGTAAGTCTTCACTACATTTGTTTCATACCCCTTAATTTTGATTCACAGGGTTAATTCAAAGCTACAATTAAGATAGATCACAAGATATTGAAGCCTCAAACCAGATTTAGTACCAAATTATTACTGCTGTTTCATTATTGTAACCTGATTGCTGTCAGTGTAAAGCTGCTGAATTACCCTTTCATTACATCAGTGATATTGGTGTCAACTGTCTAGTGTTTAAAGGACACATGGAATCAACTGAAGAACCTTCTTTAGATGTGTTAGCCATTATTTGATCTGAAAAGTGCTAATATAAAAAGTGGAAAAGACAAAAAAAAACCGAATAGCTCTGTGTTCACTCTCCATTATAAGAGTGGGGAAATAAAAAGAGAAATCATGCAGGAAAATTTCTTGATAATATTTAAACAAGATGGAATGAGACTATTGGGTGCCAGATCTGTTTTGGTAATGGGCTTTTTGGCAACAGCCAATTTGGTGCTGAAGGTACACTCACACACACACACAGATAGAAGGGAGAAAGAGAAGAAAGAGAGGGAGAGAAACAGAAAGAAAAACATTAAAATGTAACAAGCTAAACAAGGTTTAATCAGTGAGCAGAATGGTAGTAGTGAGTAGCAGAAGTTAACTGCAATATAGAATAAAAACAAAGTTTTCTTGCCAAAATGTCACAGCACAAAACATACAATGTCAAATAGGTTTTGTGCTGAATCAGCATTGCCAAACTGCTGGCACCAAATCAGCTGCGCCAACACGTACCTAACTCTATATAGGATGTCACCAACCTGATTTAATGTAGAGAAAGGATACAAATCTCAAAGGTGACGATGAGATGGCAGTCATTAGGCTAATTGCTTGACTTTTCCTAATCAGAGATACAGTTCATTGGGTAATTGTCCCTTTTGATTTCAGGAAAGGAGATAGCAATCTCATAGGTAAGATATAGTGGAGTAGTTCCAAGTGCCATTTTGAGGCTCATAGACAATTATGAGATCTACTCTGCAACCTAATGAAACAAACAGTTGTGCTATGCATACACACTGCCTAACTTTGGTGGATTGGGCTATTGAGAGTTTAGTGTCTTTGTGAGAGACTTGGTGCTGCACATGTGACAGAATATGAACTGTCCACCCTTTGACCAGAGAAGGCTGGCATGCTCTTTTTATTTATTTATTATTTCAGAAGAGGAAGGGCAGTGTCCATGACCTTTTTAGAGGGTACAGGCATGGCTGTGTGGTTAAGACGTTAGCTTTGCAACTACAAGGTTTCTGGTTCAATCATACTGTGTGGCACCGTGGGCAAGTGTCTTCTACCATAACCTTGGGTCGACCAAAGCTTTATGAGGGAAATTTGGTAGATAGAAACTGTGTGGAAGCCTGTTGGCAGGACCATTCCTGTTCTTGGGTGGTAAACTTAATCTGTTGCCCAGTTTAATACAACCAACTGGCTCTTAGGTGCCTTTGGAGGAGTCTACTCTGTAGCAAGCTAGGTCTCCGGTCTAAGGTTAACTTCCTCTTTTCCTTTGAAGTTGGTGAGCTGCAACCTTCTAATCTCATCATTTGATGATGATGATGATCATCATCATCGTGTTTCATCTGTATGTAAAAGTTATAACTGAGATTCATCTGTATGTAAAAGTTATAACTCGGAGTTTATTAAAAAATAGTATTTCTGTGAAATAATTAAAAAAATAAAACATCTAGATGTTATTCTGGTAATCATTTTTATCCTCCTCTCCATTTTCCACACAAGCACTCATTTTTCTCATTTACTCATTCACTCACTCACACCCACTCTAGTAACTTAACTAAAATAATAATATTCTATTCCAGTTTTGGAATTTAATTTTTTTTTAATGCTTTCAATCTGCTGGCCTGGAATTCCTGTACTGACTATATCCTACCAGCCCTGTTTTCCGTTCTGCTTCATCCTTCTATTTACTACTGTTATTTACACATGCTTTCTGCACCAATTCGTTGTGTTAGCCTGAGTTCTTCGGGAAGGCATTGTCGCGATTTTTACCAAGTTTGTGTGAGATTTGGTTGAAAAAATGTCGCGTGAAAAACTGACAGCTGAGCTGCTGAGAGATTCGATTTTTAGTGAGGATGAGTGGAGTCTGAATGCCTCTCAGTATGGCCATGAGAGTGATTTTGAAAACGAATATGACTGGGCATATGGTGATAGTGAGCCAGACGATGTTCCTGTACAAAATGTACAGCATGTACAGACCTTACATGATGGGCAGGTGAGGGGGGGGGGGCAGTGATAGGGGTCATGGTGGTACTCCTAATGCTTACCTTTGGATTGGTAATAATGATGGATTTTTCTGTTGGTTTCAACCCTAGTGAAGATCCAGGGCCTTGAAATATCTTAGATAACCTTACTGCAGATTCAGATAATTCTGTAGATTGGTTTTAGTTGTTCTGAATGGATGAACTGTGGCAGTTGTTAGTCGATGAAACCAACTATCAAGCTGCACATGTCAAAGCAGCTAAACCCAATAACTATTATGTAAAGAACTTTTACCCAGTCACTGTGGTAGAGAAGAAAGCATTTTTTTTGGTTGCAGAATTTCAATAGAAATCATACCAGGCTTCAATGAAATATTTGACCAAGATCAATTCATGGCCATCTGGACTTTTCTGCACTGTGTGAATGAAGATGATCCTGCTGTTGATAAAGAGGATGAAATCTACAAATCTGGACCTGTGTTCAACTACATTTTGGAAACATTCAAAATTCACTGATTTTCGTGCGGCAACCTAGGGTCGGGGACTGCACACGGGGACTGGCAGAGGATCAGGGTTCAAAGGGTTAAGAAGAATGTAACCAATATTTGTCAGCAAGAAGGCACTTTAACTCTTTCGTGATCATATTTCTGACAAGAATAATTTTATTACAGGCTGTTTTGGTCAGGTTGGTAACATAGGATAAGGGGCCAGTCTCAGAAATTTATGTGAGATTATTTTGGTTGATGTTTCTTTAGGATTGTTGAGGATTATTGGCAGGAATGTATATGGAAAGAAGGGGAGGCTGAAGAGATACAAATCAAGAGATGAAAAGATTGGTAAGGAAACTGGCTGTGTAGGTCCTGGGGTGTAAAATGATGGGTGAAAAAGTTCTGGAGAGTGTAGTTTACACAGGAAGGTCCAAAGAGAAAATAGCTCATCAATGAGCTTAGACCTCAAGAGTATCATTGATGTGGAGTCTTGCTAATCATTTCTCTTTTTCGGTAAGAACTCAAATAAGTTGATGTCTGTATCATCTTGTATATAAAATCAACATTTTAGAATGGTATGAATTCAAGTCTTATACGGTATCAGCTAATGATTTTATGATATAAGACTAATGAAAATATATTATATAGGTTAATTCACATTTGTTGTATATATGTTTTACACAAATATGTAATACAATCAATTCTGCTTAATTGCATACTGGATAATTGCATAATTCGGTTAATTGTATAACTTTTTAAAACACCGAACCATTTAGCATCAAATCTATATAAAATTGATTGGTTAATTGCATATGCAAATAAAAGTCAATTTCAGTTAATTACATAAGATTTTTTCGATTTTGTGTAAAAATGGGTGAAATTTATTATAAAACTGAACATTTGATTTTATTTGAATAACGTTATTCTGGAAGCTTCTGTTTTCATGAACCAATATCAAAAGAGTCAAATGTATTCAAGGTACTCTTATCATTTCAATAGATTAAAGGCTATTGAAGTTCAGATTATGGTGTAATTTTCTCTTTTAATTCTGTAATAAATTTCTTAATTGTAGATAAAATTTGTAAAAGGATAGTTTTGAACCAAGCAACGAAAGGACACTATTTTGTTGTTTTCGTTACCAAGTATGTTAACCTGTCACTGACCCCATTAAAATTTTATTAACTTGCGTGACCCAAGTTATTATTGAGTAATTCAAAGTGTGTGAAAGTCGTTGTCGAGACATATGAATCTGGCTAAGCTTGGGTAATTGAAAAATATCAAAGGGAATTGAAAAACCTCATAGGGGATAAGCCAAAGAAGTGTCATGCCAATGCATATCAATAAAAAAGATAACTTGAACTGGGTGGAACATTATCATCATCATCATCATGTTCCATCCAGTCATTGGAACATAGTAAATTACCTGTACACAAAACATAGTATGTAAAAAACGAGTTTTATTATATAATTTATGCATGTATAACATGTCCACAATTCCTTATTACTGACAATATATTAAAATCTTGTAATATATCACCTACTATGTGAATTCTGTTAATTGCATACTCCAGATATTTGCACAAGAATTTCAATTACCAAAGCTGTGCAATTTAAGTAGAATCAACTGTATAAGATTAATCAAATATGTAATGTAAGAGTAATTAAATGATATGTAAGATATATAAAGTATAATAAAAGATTTAACAATGCTGATAGCAAAGAAAAAAATATATTTATTTTGTATTTTGGCTTAAATGTGCCCTAACCATAAACTGTGCTAAATTTAACTAATTATTACACTCTGTTGCTCTGAATAGCTGCACTGTAGAGAGAGGTAAGCTATATTTGTGATGAGGTTTCAATTCTCAGTTGAGCCAATTCACTTGACTTGTCCCTCAAAACCTTCTCTCTGGTTGAGATGGCTGACACTTTTCACTTGTAGTATCTTACCTTGGAATATGGCACAAGTGAAATTAGCTCAGTATTTTGCAATGCATTATTGTATCGTACCTGGTTCGATAAAAGACTGTTGAACTTAATGAACTTAACAGGAACTGAAAACATATCTATGAGAGGTTAATTTAGGCACCAAGAAATATTACTTAATCCAGTTTTCATTACATCTGCATCAACTCAACCATTTTACATCAGTTATTTATCTATAAAGTGTTCATCGTTATCAACTCTGTGGCTAAAGTAATTTTGATCTGGTAGAGTTGAACTAGTTGTTGTTGTTGTTGTTGTTGTTGAGCCCAAGCTTAGCCCTGACTGAGTAGACCTATGATCAAACACATTGTAGCCCTGGCCATCCCTCCCATCCTTCTCTCAAGAATTGTGTATCTAAGACTATATTAACCAATGTGTCCTTTCCTTTTCAAGATCATGGGGTGTAATTTTAGGGAGATTTGGCTATTTCTAACAAGCAGGTCGAATGACAACACAGATGCTGCTCCCTTATTGGCTCGTGGACAAGTTATTAATTTCTTCCAGTGCTGGAGATTTCTTACACTGTGCATTTTCGGTTTATATTTAAATTATGGAATCCTGTTTTCACATTTTCTTCAGTGGAGTATCACTGTAATTCTAAATATGGCCAACAATATCTCATTCCATTGGTTCAACTGTTTCATTTTCATGAATGTTTTACAACCAAATAGCTGAATACATACACGCATGCATGTGTATGTAGGGATGCTTGCATACATCTTTTTTTTCAAATTAGTTAAGAGAGGAGGGATCAATAACTATGGTCTTTGCAGACCCTCCCACATTGGGGATGTTTGATGCTGTTGATGTTCAGTTTAAACATCTGTAGATCAATGACTGCAGGAAAACTGTGGGAGGAATGATTAGGGTAGGAAGAACTGGCTGAAGTGGGTCATACAGGGCCAGGGAGGTGGAACACAGTATGGGCAATGATGGGAGGTGGAGGCTATACAGCTACCGGGTTCAGAAGAGCAGAGGTTGCTGTAATTGTGATAGAAGTGGCAAAGAGAGGAAACTGCATTTGAAGTATTAGTGAATAATAGTAAATTAGTGGAATAGGTTTCTTTTGGATGTAGTATGTGTTTAGCAGCACCATTCCATTTATGTGAGCTTATATGCATATATACATACATGTAAGTATGGATATGCACTTTTGTGTCTTGTCAGCCATACTTACCTCAAAGTTGTGCTACTTGCTGTCTTGTTTCCTTTTGAAAAAATATGTATGTATCATCATCATCATCGTTTTACGTCCGTTTTCCATGCTGGCATGGGTTGGACGGGTGATTTCGGCCCGCA
>JAOPJM010001463.1:8060445-8074586 GCA_027124095.1 Muusoctopus leioderma | reverse complement strand
TCAAACTCTGCAAGATCGGGAAATCTGTTTTGATTGGTCAGTTGGCTGTGATAGCCAATCACAGCCTGGTCATTGTGACCGCTGACCGGCCGAAATACTGCTCAGTGATTGGCCGACTATATCATTAAGCCTGGAGCCTATTTTTGAAAAGTGTACAAAAATGCAATATTTTTGACCAGTGTTTTCTGCTACTGCCGTATCTTGCTTGATGGCAGAAAAAACCTGTTTGTGGTGTTTTGATTTAGCGAGTCGAATAAATCACTACAAATCCATGAACTTAATACTATAACTATTTTTCTTCTGAGTACTCTTTCTGCTGATTATTTAACCTTACAACTGAGACCAATCTGCTACAGATACCTTATAACTTTGTGGGTTATTGTCTGGGATAGGATAAACCTATCTAAATGCCTAATTTGCTGTATTGGTCTGCTTCACAGGCAGAACCTCGTCATATAAAACTTGTCTCCAGTTCAAGATGTTTTCTATTTGTTATCAGTAACAACATTCTAACATGCTCAAATGAGCTGGACAGGTCTGTTGTACATATCATCACTTGTTTTGATTTATAAAAAATATGGAAATGTTGAACATCATATAATCTGTTTTAATTTGTAGATGACAACTACTATGTGAAATTTGTCAAGAAGAATTCAATAAGAGCTCCTCCCTATATACGATGTGACACTTTTGCAATTGCTCAAAGGGTAAGTTGATTTCAGTGTTGACTCTGAAGATTCCTTAATACATATTGAAAGCTCTGTTACTGTAGTAGTCATCATCAACAACAACAGCAATAACAATTTTACATCTGCTTTCCATGCTGCCATTGGTTGGATGGATTGTTACGGTTCAAGTCAATTCTTATTCAGAGTTACTACACTCCTAGACAAGTCGGGGGCCATGTCTCCCTCATATGTACCATTTTTTTATATAGTTTCTATGGCTGGATGCCTTTCCTACCACCAACCACTTTACAGGGTGTACTGGATGCATTTCATCTTGGTATCAGCACTAGAGAGGTTGCCTTGTCCCCTACAAGACTAAATAGTCTTCTCTACCCTCTCTTGTCTCCATTCATTTGCTAACCACTTTACAGGGTGCACTGGGTGTAATTTATCATGACATCAGCACAATAGAAGTTGTCTTGTCCCCGGTAAGACTAAGGAGTCCTCTTTGCTCTATGTTGTCTCATTGCCAGCAGATAGAAGAGTGATGAAAGTGAACCAGAGTGAGAGGGTAATAGCAGAAAGAGAATCAGAGTGATAGGATTGAGAGGGTTATAGAGGGGAGAGTAAAGGAAGAGAGAGTGATAGACAGCTACATGATGATTGTTGGTAAGGAGATTCAATAGAAACAGCATGAGTGGTGTAATTGGAGATAAGAGAATGAAAGGAGGAAATACTGGAAATGAGAGAATGGTGGAAGGGAGAGAGTGATGGGAGGGAGTACTGGAAGTGTAAGAGTGATGGATGTCAACAATGAGTGATAGAAGAGGGAGTAATGTGTGAGAGAGTGGTGGATAGCAATGAAGATGGGTGATGGTGAGAGAGTGGGAGTGATGGATGGCAATACTGATGGGGAGAGAGAGAATGATAGGAAAGGGGGTGAGTGATAGATGGAGAATAAAGAAGAGAATGAGAGAGAGACTTAATATGAACATAATGGTCAGGAGAGACCAAGATGTAGATATTATACATCCCAATCACCATGACTTTCATCACTTTTATGTCTGTTTTCCATGCTTGCATGGGTTTGGTGGGTCTTCTCCAGCACAGTACTTCACCACAAGTTGCAGTCCTTTGACATCTCCGTCATGAAGTTCAGCTTCTTGAGATCAGTCTGCACCACTTCGACCCCCTCTTCCACAGGTTTCATCCATTTCGAGTGCTCAGTATTTCTTTATACAACTGGCATCCTCCATACGCATCACATGCCTGTACCAGCATAATCTTCTCTCTTGCACACTACATCCCATTCCTCTTATATCCAATTTTTCTCTCAGCTCATTTGTGTGTTGTTGCTCATGCACACTAACATTACACATCTAGTGGAGCATGCTTGCCTCATTTCTTTCCAACTCTTGCAAATCCTCTGCATTCAAGGCCCACATCTCGCTACAATGCACTCCATACAGAAGCATTGTACAATCTGTCCTTCACTCCGAGAGAAACCTTTTGTTGCCAGCAGTACTCTGAACTTTTTCCACCTTGTTCTTATTCTGGCAACTATGCTTTTAGAACATCCACCTCCACTGCTAATTAAGTCACTTAGGTAACAAAAGCTATCAACTACTTTTAAGGAGCCTTCCAAGCATGTGTAGGAATTTATCTCATGTATATTCTTACTGCTAACTACTTCTGTACAACTGCTACATATGATACTTACCTTCCCTATCAGCCTGCCTGTGATCCTGCTATGCCATTTGTGTGTCCATAATTTACAATGGGTTCACCGTATGGAATTCCTACCGGGTAGTCTAAATTATTTTTCATTTTTTGATGACAACTTTGAAATATCATTTGAAATAAAAAGAACTTCTTTCTCATTAAACTATTATCAGTACACCTGAACTAATTGCTCATCGAAAATAAGACCAACTGAGCTAAATTTATTTTTAATTTGCAGTTAATGTTACTTTAACATTGTCGCCATTACCATACCTAGTTTTAGATGTAGGTAACATTTAAATGAGTTGATTTAACAAAGTCTTTAGGAAATTCTTAAAATTAATGATAATGAATCCTCCTTTCAGTCTCAGCTACAACTATTTTTTAATATTCAATTTCCAAATGTAAATTCTGAGCACTCTGTGTTAACTAAAAGGGAGAGTAGCTTAAACTAAATAAAACAAGATTTTTAAGGGAGGAATATATTAGATTTGACATATCATTCCTGAAGGTATGAATTAAGATGGCTGAATGAATAAAGAAATTATTTGACTACCTGCTGAAAGGTTGACTTAAAATCTGTTATATCAGCATTTCATTGTGTTTCTGAAAACTCTTTATTCTACATTGCCTCAGTTCACCTAGTTGTCGAGAATATGTACCAGATTATCAGTGAACGCTACCTATGGTAGATCAGCATCCTATGCAGAGCTAAATATATCTCTCATCCACTTCTTGTTATGAAATTGGAGTTGAGCACCAGTCCTTAAAGCCATCCAGTGGTTAGGAAGTATTTTCATTCTATTTCTAAGGGCATTTGTAAGAGATCTTAAATAGCTGCAAATGAGAATCAAAACCAACTCACTAAAAGGTTACCTTGTAATCTACAGCACTTACCTCAGCTAAAAGTAATGATGATATACTAAATGTAAATTAGAAACAAAATCTATTGTCAAACATGATCACATAGTTCTTTCTCTCATGGATAGCCCAAAGGCTAAGGTTCATTCCCAATTGATTACAAACTCTCATGGTACTTACATTTCTGGAAATATGAGCTTACAGGACAGTGAGTAATTTTTATTGTCTAAAGAATATTCTACTTCTTTTGAAGTTGAGTGTTCTCAGAAGTATAGCAACATAACTATTACAGTTGTTTTAACTATTATATCAGAAAACAAATGCCTTCTTTGGTTGTCTTGGAAGTCATCAAAATTGCTTATGCTTGGAATTGGATAGTAGTCTTTCTCATCAAGTTAAATTTTCACTTTGATTTTATGGTAGCAAAATTACTTTCTGTAATGAAGTTAATATTGTCTTTTGATTTTTCTAACAGGTTTCACAGCAAATTCTCTATGCTCTGGGACTTCATGAAGAGATTCAACAGACCCTGTGTCAAGACATTATGTTGATGACAGATTATGTTGACTAACCATCATCCGATGTGAAATTCTGTACTTAAAGTTCTAGTCTGTTGGAACTTGGAACCGAAGAATAAAACATTATATACTTCACCTATACACTGATGCAGATAAATCTAAACTAGTTCTTGTCCTAGAGGAAGGTACCTATATTGGAAGGAACTGAAGAATTTGCTGCAAAGGAAACAAAGCAAATCTGCATTAATATACCATGTAATATCTTCAGAAAATCAATATAGTTTGTCAAGTCTTATCTACCACCGTGCCTGTTTATACACACAACAACAAACAAAATTGTTTATATTCACATTAATATTATTTAAATTGGAACAATCTACTCTGTCAATTCTAGGAGAAAGGACAGGTGCTAGTAAAAGGAAAGAACCCCACCTCCGAAATCATTTTTAAATAACTGAATTGCTGTTATCTCATATAAACAAGGATAAATGCACCTTTCATGAATTGGTTCATATCACACAAGTTGATCTAACTTTTACCATGAGATGTCTCCCTGTAAATATATGTTAAATAATAAGAGATATTACACTCATGGTGAAGATGTAAATTGGTTTGTGAACTCACTATTTAATGTGGCTTCTTTAATTTTTTTATTTTTATTTAACAAATTTCAGTTTCTGGAAATCTTTTCTGTGAAGGACTATAAAACAGAATTTTTAATTTCAGTTGATTATTAATTTAAGAGTAGTGTTGTAGTAAGAGTTTGTAACCAAATAATTTTTCAGTATTTATAAAGATTGAATACTGGGTAACTGGGCAAGGCTTCTGCAAATGATGTAAGCATGATCTGTAGAACGATATGTCAATTGAACACATTTTATTACATAGCTCATGTGATAGACTGTTATCAAAGAATATGTTTCTGGTTGGTTACCGTTTTTGTTATATATTCTTCAACCTGTTGTCTTTATTGTATATATGTATATATGTGAAAATATGTATATTTATAAGCTGATTTGTTGTATTTGCACACCAAATTAACTTCATTTTGATATACTGACTCAAGAATCCATAGACACATTTTCTGATCAGCTAATGTGAATTCATAGCTTTCATCTATGCAGATGCAAAAAGACACCAGATATGGACCTCTATGCAGAGAAGAAAAAACAGGACTAAAACTGTACAGAGTTGGCTGTAACTGTGATAAGTGTGTGTATTATATATATATATATTTGCTTTCAAACTATATATATAGTTAATGTGAAAAGAATTGAGATTTGAAAATAAGAGTGCTGTGAGTAAGTTTAATTGCTATTATCTTTTGTTATTCACTACAACAGTGTCACAATAAGCAGATTGGTAGCAAAGCAAATACACATTCAACAAGACTGTTAAAAACTACTTACATGTTAAGCATATATACATTTCAAGTGAGCTTATCAAACAGTTGGTCACTAATATTAAGCTTTTCTAGGGATTGCTATAGTACTTAAAGTGGATAATCCTCTATAGGTAACTGTAGTTTTATATAAGCAATAGAAACAGTTATCAGAGCGTCGTACAAAATGCCTTGTGGTATTTATTTATGGCCTTTTACGTTCTGAGTTCATCTTCCGCCGAGGTTAACTTTGCCTTTCATCCTTCTGGGATTGATAAAATAAAGTACCAGGGTTGATTTAATCTACTGTACCTGCCCCTAAAATGTGTGGCCTTATGCCAATATTAGAAATGAATATTTGTCTATAACAAAATACCCTTCCTCTATTAATTAGAATTTTTTCATTATTAAAAACACTTGGAAATTGTGAACATATTGAAAAATCTTCTTACGTTCTGTAAAAGAATTTTGGCCATCAATTAAGTATTTTAAGAAATGGATTTGAGTTAGTCACAGAAAGAGCAATTCTGTGTTGTATCACTTGTAAGATCTCCGTGTCATGACTGAGTTTTGGTAATTAAATATTTTGTGTTTAGATCTTAATAAAATTTCTCCTAATGCAATACTGTTAAATTAGGTAGGTTGCTTAAAATTTTTAAATCAATGGGTATTAATTTGCTTTCTCCTTTAGTAGAAAAGCTGTTTAATTTGATTAAAAAATATGGAGGTGCTAGAATAAAAAAGAAAGCCAAATCACAGCTGTGTTATCTAGAATATTTATATATATCCTAGAGACTCATACAACAAATAATCACACTTGATAGAAATTGTTTGTATATGTTTAGATCAACCTCTAGCTTTAGAAGATGTGTATTGCTTTGTGTATTATCAGTTCCTATTGTAACAAATAGACACTAACTGTGATGTAAAATTGTAAATATTAAAAGTCCTAGCAATAAAGCTATTTTCCTATAATCTGTGTTTATTCTTTTTCTCCCATTTCATTTAAATTCTATCATGTAAAGTAATATTTTCAAAGCAGTGTAAGTAGGTATATCTAAAAGAAACATCAATTAAATGTGAACTGTGTCTGGCATGGATGAAAATGTTAAAATATTTGAATGTTTGTTTTTTCTGTGAACTTAGTTGGCTGTTGGACCTCATTTAAATTAGTCAAATGACACCATGCTTTAAGTAGTGTATTTAAAGCAAATCAGGTTAGCAGAACTCATCCCTTTCCAATTTTTTACTTTTCCATAAATCAGTGGTTGGAGGTAGAAAACATTCAGCTACTATTAAAAGTACTTGCTCAAATAAACAAATGTCAGTATTTGCAACAAAAAAACCCAATTTACTCTGCTTACTCTAGTTTACCTGGCTAACATAAAACCAGTTCTATTTCCTTCTTTACAGTTGAATGGTTAGCAATAGAAAAAGGTATCCAGCTGTACAAAACAGCTCCAGCAAATAAACTAATATCCATTTTTCCATGCTTGCATAGGTAAGATAAACTACATGTTCTTTTTTTAAATTCAAGCAAGGAAAAGTCAAACCGAAAGGATTGAATTTAAAAAAAAAAAACAATTGCAGATATACCTCAAGAAAATTCTGTTTAATCTCAAAATTATCATATAGTCCACCTTTTTTATCTTAGAAAAGGTCAACTGAAAATGATTTAAGTCTTAGATTTCAAGTCGTAATTTTTCAATGGCACGGACACACATTTTGATATGTTGTCTTCCTCCTCAATGGAGGAGGAAAACAGAATAAAGTTTCAAATATTCTACATCGTTGGATGGTAGGAAAAATTATCACAGCCACGTATTATCATTCCATTAGGTGGGTTCTTGTATACATGTGTGTAGAGTTCGTCTATAGGCAGTTCTGGGTCAGATTTAGCTGCAGTTACCGCGACATCAACTTCTTTTCGTACCTCAAGGTCAATTTTCTGAAAGAAAAAAAAAAGTTGGAAAGATTAAGGTGTTCTAAAGGATTTTCAGCTTCATCAGAAATATGTAAACTTTACATTTAGTCTACATTATATTAAACATTTTTAGGCCATATTGGTCAAGATTAGGCCAACTCCAAAAGTTCTTTCATCTGCACCTCCTCCATATAGCACAGTCAGCTAACTTCAGTATAAATTAACAAACTATATATTTTTTACATCAACAGTTAAGGTTATTTTTAGATCAGAAATGCATTATATCCCAACATAAACCATCAAGCTACTTGTAATGAATCTATTTAGCAATAAACAGCCATTTATAACACTGCTTATCTTCTACTTTAACCCTTTAGTTATCAACCCGGCCGAAACCGCCCCAAAAAAACTATTCATATTTAAATGAGAATATCCGCGTAAATCATGTTACTACGTTAGTGATAACGTGTGACTTCACTAGATAAACACTTGCTTAACAACATCTGACATTTTGTAACGTGAAATTTGTGTTCTCTGAATTTGGGAATATTTTTTTGCACATCGTAAGTTATTGAATTTTCTATAACTTTTTACGTTTCCAAAAAATGGTTACCAGCTTCACATTCACAAGTAGTGACTCGGAATTTGAAAGATCTTGAATAGAAGTGGTAGAAGAAAATGAAAAATGCAACAAGCATAACCACATGCTGAATGTCGAATTGGATATATAGATTTCTAATAGTGATGACAGCAGCGACTCCGACAATGAAAATAACTCCAATAATAAAAGTAATGTTTATACCAGACACTGAATGGAGTAGAAATTTTTAAAAAATTACTCTGAAATTTTTCGGAAAAGGCTGGACCAAAACACAATCTTTCCGATGATTTGAAAACTATTGATTATTTTTCCTGTTGAAATGTTCGAGACAATAACTGCAGAAACAAACCGTTACACAGAATGTAAAGAAAAGATAGTTTGTGATCTTGTACATGCCCATTATAATTAACATTATAGAGGGCATTAGGAAGTTACCCAGGATTACAAACTACTGGAGTACAGATGAACCCTTCGGTGGCTCCTGTGTTTCCAGTGTAATGACACGAACGCATTTTTTGAAATTGTGTCAATACTTACACATATGAGACACTAGCAGTATACCAGTACGCAGAGGAGAAAATTAAAATAAAACCCCCTTGTACAAAGGACATTTAAATCCTTTAACCTACCAGGAAAAAGACCGTCCATTGACGAAGGTATAGTGGGTTACAAAGGCCGGATACGTTTCCGACAATATATGCCAGGTAAACCCACAAAATGGGGGATCAAAGTGTGAAAGATTCGTGAGGCAAGTACTGGGGCTTCAATTTTTATATAGGGAAGAAGGACAATGGTACAAGTCAGCATGGCCTAGGATACGATGTAGTCTGGAAATTATCACTTCCATACTATAACCAAAGCCGTATATTATTTTTTGACTGGTTTTTCAGTTCTGTCAAACTTGCGGTGGATTTAGAAGCTGTGGAAACATATGTATGCCACAGTGACAAAATAGAAAAGGGATGCCATTGGATATTTTTTTTAAAAAAGCAAAATTTAAAAAAAGAGGTGAAATAATCCAGTGGCAGAAAGGATATTGAAACGACTTTCCAATGTGCATTCTGCAAGATTGCATTATGCAGAGTGGGATGTTTTACAACTTTCCATGATAAAAATATTGTATAATTTGTATATATGTAATTTAATTTTATAAAATATTTATTTTTCCAAATTTACCTAGTTTTCAGTTTATTTTATTTACCTGTAATTTTAATTTACTTGTAAGGTGAGTGACAAATTTTTATTAATTATATTAGTAAATCATTGTGTGTTTGTGTGTGAATTTATTTCATTTTGTAGTTTTCTTCAAACATAAATTCCAATATTCCATGCTATTTTACCTTTATGGTGCACCTGTTTTATAGTTCAGTTGGAAATCCAATAATGTGCACAATTATTCTATATTACAATTCTGTTACATACCCAGCTGAATATTAGCTAATAACTCATTTTATATGGCGATATTAAAACAAAATTTAAATAATTTTACTGACTTTACCTGTATTTACCTATAATTAGAGTAATTCTGAGACAAAAATTATGTAATAGATTTATTTAAGAAATTTTTGTTAAGTTGTGTTCCAAAAATCATATTCATATATCTATAAATAAAAAAAAGTTATAGTTGCTTTATGAAACCATTCTAAGTTCTTGATTTTTTTAAAATTTAATTGAAACACATAGAGAGTGTAATTTGGTTAGAAATAGAGTAATGAAAGGATTAAGGAATCCATCATCTCACATCTGGCAGTATCCATTCTAAATACTACATATTTTTAATATCGAAACGATAGCTGTTAAATTAAATCTCACCTGATCAAGATAAGGATTTTTTATGAATACATGTTGTTTTAAAGAGATAGTTTACCTACATTTGTTTTCATAATCTAAATCTTTATTACTTTTCATCAAATAGTCACTTTGGAGTCTTATTTTTATCCTAAATTATTCCCATAAAGACAATTTGAGAAGTAGGAACTGTAAGATTAAGATACTGAACCACTAGCTACATGATCATGAGTTCAAACTTGCAATACTCATTCATCTTTTTTGCCCCTATCTGCCTGGTTTAAAAATAAGTATATTCAGTGTTTAGTAAAGAGAATAAAAAAAAATATGCTTAAAAATTCAGAGAGGTTAATCCTAGCAATCCAAGATAAAAATGGATGTAAATTTAAAAAGAAAAAAAATATGCATAGCTGTGTGGTTAAGAAGTTCACTTCACACCACGTGGTTCCAGGTTCAATACCACTGCACAACACCTTGGCCAAATGTCTTCTACTATAGCCTCGTGTTGACCACTACCTTGTGAAGGTAATTTGGTAGACGGAAACTGTGCAGAAGCCTGTCATATATATGTTTGTGTGTCTGTGTCTTAACACCAGTCTAAAAAAAAGTCCAGTGTCATTGTGCGTGTTGTCCCTTCACATCCCATAACTTAGCGATTGGAAAAAGATTGATAAAATAAGCACCAAACTGAAATAAGTTGATTAGATTTTGTGTCTTAGGCTGAGTCTTAATAATAATCAGTTAATCCATTTCTCTTTGTGAGACAGGTTATCATTTGTTATATTGATCAATCTACTCCTATTCATATTTCAATCATCTAGAGATGCCTTCATATTCATATTTCAATCATCTAGAGATGCCTTCAGATGTAAATTATAATCCCTGTCCCGCTATATTCTAGGAGGAGTTATAGTAATGGGTGTACCATTTTTAGTACCCAAAGTTGCTATTACAGATACAGATACCATTTTGACACTTTCATGATTAATTTGAGTTTATGAGTATGAGAGAAAAATCATTAATCCTATTAGAAACACTGTAGATATAGGCGAAGTAAAGTGGTTCACTAAATGTTGGTAATTGGTAAGTTTGGCTGCCGTGAAGAGTGAGAAAGTCCAGTTTCGGACAAGTCTTATGACACAGTAGTAAAGTAATGTAATGGCCGGTGGAGGTGAACAAGAATGAATAGGTTAAAAGGTGGAGACAGGAAGTAGATGAGGAGGTGATGGTAGTGAATGAGGTGTGGCTTGTGAAGGAGAAGGGCCGAGAGAGTGGTGGTAGGAGGAAGGGTTGGCAGTGTGGTGTGAGTTAACTAATCATTTCCGAATTTGGCATTTTGATTATATATATATATATTGCACTTAGTTCCATTATAATAAGGATATGGCATATAATCTTTTGTTAATTACATATGCTGCACCATCAACAGCATGTTACAAAGACAAATTTGAAGGTTTTCTCTCATAGGATATTTAAGATACTATGAAAGCAACTTTTCAATTTTAATGCAGATGACACACCTTAATATTTCTAACGTCGGTAGTAATGAAAATTAAATTAAAGAGGAAGAAGTTTACATAAACAAATGTAATGATGGAAGCTGTACCATAAATGCTGTAAATATCAGTTTTCAATGCCCACAAAAAATTAGATAGAGATTAAGGCAGAAATAGATTTTTTAAATATAATTTTCCCAGGAGAAGACGGGTTTGCATTACATTTTTCTTAAACTTATATATTGTATTAAAAAATTATATATTATATTCTCAGGCAAACAAAATTGTTTTTACAGCATCTTTAGCAGCATTTATTGCTGAAAATTATATAAAAATATTGATAAGATTGAATCATTAGAAAGTGTTTAGCCATGAAGTGTGTTTATTAGCGAATGTCTTGAAAATCTTCTTGGGTACAAGGTGGCAGACAGCTCATCTTATCAGTTGGGCTTATGGGATTGTAAGAGGAATTAAAGTCATATGACTTATAGAATTAAGGATTGAGTACAACAACGAAACTGACAAATATTTGGAAAATTACCTAACAGACCATAGAGCATAGTAAGTTATTTCTATATAAATATATATTTGAAGCTTTTCTAGGGTTATAATATCTAGAGAGAATACTGATGATCGAATAACTGTAAGATTGTAATTCCAACCTAGTTGGTGTAGTCAGAACTACCATCTGACAAAGAGAGAGAATAAGTATGGTTCCAACTTCATAGGAGCTGAATGAGGCCCTACAACATCAGAATTGTGATCCTTTGGTTGTCAAACCTGTATGTTCTCTCTAAATGTTAATTTAAATGTAAATTTATTTTAAAACGACTATATATATATATATATATTTAAAAAGGTTGTAAAACCAAAGTCTCTCTTTTCTTCACTCCCTTCTCTCTGTATTCATTGAACTTTCTCTGACATGGTACATTTTGCTGATGATTGTTTTAAATATATATTAGAATTAGCATTATTATTATTGTCCAGATATGGATTCTCTTTTCCTACAATATACAGCTGATAATTTTGAAATCTATTTCTCATTAGTTTAGGTTTTAAAGTCCAAATTTAAGATTTTAAAATGCTCCTTTTTTGTTTGTTTGTTGTTTTTTTTTCTTCATTAGAAAGAAGAATCCTGTGTCTGAGAAAGAAGAAAAAATACGGAGAGAAGATATGAAGAGAGAGAGAGAGATACTTTGATTCTACAACCTTTTGGATTGACTAATAATACATATTTGAAGTAACCTGGAAAGAGGCTTTTCACTTGCAATAGCCAACAGCTTATTGAAGTGCAGCATTGCAGTCCCTACCATGACCAGAGCTATAATAATACCACAGTATGTATACCATATTGTAGTTGCTTTATATATATCTTGACCAACAGGCATGTTTTTTCACCAGAGAAAAAACAAAACAGATTTTTCCAGTCAAAAAGTTAACTTTAAATATACATTATTATACAGAATTGTTCATATGCTCTATGATAGGTTACATAATTTTCCTTATAGAGTAATTGCCAAATCTACATCACCATAAATTTATTCCAGATATGGACTCGTATCTAAACAACCTCATTGATAGTGAATGCATTATGTAGTTCTGACTGCACACAAACTAAATGAGACCTAACTTGGTCCATAACTGTAATCATTTCATTGTTAGATGTGCATTTTGTTTTAAAGCAAGGCTAGAAATATTTTCTCCTAAAATGAACTTAAATATTCTGACTCACTACTTGTGATAAAAAGGTACAACATAACAGTAGTAGTAAAATTTGATCAGCAGACCAGCACCATAGCTTCACAGCTATTGTGCCTCTAGTCATCCCAGAACTCTTGACAGAGTAGTAGGGGCGCAATCGTGACCCACGACATGTCTAGGGCAACCTTTAAACCTGGCGGAGCCCATCCCTCTCTAGGACGTAATACTCATTTTTGCCAGCTGAGCAGACTGGAGCAACATGGAGTAAAGTGCCTTGCCCAAGGACACAATGTGCCTACCTGACCAGGAATTGAACTCACAACTTACCTTAAGTTCATCAGCAGCAGCCAAGTTATTAGATAACATACGTTCTTTCAGTGCTGAAATAGGGTCCCTCTTTTCTCTTACTTCCTGAATCTCTTGTCTTGTACGGTAACTATGATGTACAGAAAATAACCATATTGTAATATTGAGAGTAGAAAATGTTATCATTGCAAAGAAAATAACAGTTCATTTCAGCATGAATATTTGTGTTAACATCATCATCATAATAATAATAATAATAATTTCATCAGAAGCATATTTTACTCTCTTCCATTAACATTAATCAAATAAAATTAACGTGGCAAAATAAACATTATTTTTGTAGTTTTGTTATTATTCTTATTTAAATTATAATAGTGGAATACTAGGTTAAATGTCTTGCAATATCTAGTAACGGCTCTTTACATTCAGAGTTCAAATCTCACTAGGATCGATATTCTGGCTTTCATACTTCTGGGCTGATAAAAAAAAACCCACTATGACAAACAAAATGACATTGTTTTCTTCCTGTGTTAAGTTTGTCACATGATGTGTAGTCTACTGTCACATGATGTGTAGTCTACTATTTCTGTTTTGGTCATATGATACAGAGCAAGTGGTTAAAAAGTTTGCTTCTAAATCATGATGTTCTGGGTTTGATCCCACTGCATGACACCTCAGGCAAATGTTCTCTACCATATCTTTGAGTCAACTGAAAGTTTGTGAATGAAATTGGATAGAGGGAAACTGTGCAGAAGCCCTTTGGATAGGCTGTACCTGTAATTCAAAGGGCCAGCCTTGTCCTATGTTGATTCTGCCTGAGGTAGCTACAGCTGCCTGTGGAATACTCAATCACTTACACTATAATTCAATGCATAGGTAGTTCAGTTGATCGAACAACTGGAATATCATCGTCAAAACCGATGAAAGATCCATTCATTCATCTATTTCTTGATAGTATATCTTTGTTTTTACTTCTCTCCCAGTCTGTAGCAGCATCTTTGCATCTCTCTCTGTCTGTAGCATTGTCTTTGCATCTCTCTCTGTCTGTAGCATTGTCTTTGCATCTCTCTCTGTCTGTAGCATTGTCATTGTATATCTCTCTGTCTGTAGCATTGTCATTGTATATCTCTCTGTCTGTAGCATTGTCATTGTATATCTCTCTGTCTGTAGCA
>JAOPJM010001463.1:7873397-7884905 GCA_027124095.1 Muusoctopus leioderma | reverse complement strand
TCGAGTTCTCATTGGAGTCACCACTCTCCCAGACGGGTCGGCGGCCCACGTCTTGCTCGTGTTTCATTTGGCATGGTATATACATGCATACATATATATATATATATATATATACATATATATATATACATGCATACATATATATATATTTATATATATACATACATACATATGTAAATTAAATATAAGCAACACAAAAACCATTGTGATGTATACAAAAATACAGTGTAGTGAGGAGATGGGCAGAATGTGACATTCAGATCAGCCGACAGTTTAGAGTCTCTTCACAGTTGTCAATGTGTGGGTGGGGTTGTTTGATTAGGATAGCTTCCTTTAACTCTTAACATCCTGTAAACATTTTCTAAGTCCTGTAATGATTGAGCAGAAAATGTCTAAAAATGGGGTTTTTTTAAGCTTATTTGTTGTGAAATTTACAGGTAAGAAACATAGGTGCTTGATGTGTTTTCACACAAACATATTTCAATTTCACGATATAAATAGTTCAATGATATATATCAATTTGATAATGTGGTATCATGTGGAACCCGTATCCTACAGGATGTTAAGAGTTAATATAAAATGAAAATACTGTGTAATTTTTTTTAATTGTTTTCTTTCTAAAGTTAATAGAAATAAAAAGTTCTAAGTTAAAATCCCACTGGGATAGATTTTTGCCTTTCATCCATTCAGGGTTGAGAAAATAAGTACTAAGCCTTTACTGGGGGCCAATGCAATCAACTATTAAAAAAAAAGGTAAAGTTCTACCTGAGCCTATTGGCCCATCAGGCCAGAGCTTATCCCGGTTCCATGCGGTGCTAAGCGAACTGAGAGTGCAAGACTCTCCGCTGAATGGAACGCCAGTCCATCACAAGGTTAACCCCTCAGCTACTGCTGGTACTCATTTTCATCTGAGTGGACTGGAGTAATGTGAAGTAACGTGCCTTACTCAAGGACACAACGTGCGTCCCGGACCAGGAATCGAACCCACGATCGAAAGATTGTGAGCCCAGTAACCTAACCACTAGGCCACATGCCTTCAGAGGTGCGTGGGGTGAAGGAATCAACTGTACATGTCCCTAATATTTGTGGCCTTGTACCAATGTAAGAAGTCATTATAATGGTTGTTTTGATTTGTCAGAAAACACCTGAGAAGAGATGAAATTCCAGAGACCAATGTTTTAAAAATTTAAATATAAGAAAGGAAAATTAAAGCTACTTACTTTAATCTATCTCTTGAAGGCTCTCGAGATGAATCCCTAGGTTTTCGTTGATCTCTTTCATGGTAATGATCTCCAGTTTCTCTTCCAGAATGATCTACACGTTTTTCATCATTAAATCTATCGGTAGAACCATCCCTGAAGCGTCCTTGATGTTTTTCCCTAGTTCTTTCATCTTTTTCATGTGACTTATCTCTGTCTGAACGTTTATCGTGGCGCCTGGCAGACTCCTCCCTTGAATGTACTTTCCCATCATGATGTTTCGGTCCTTCAACAGTGCTACTTCGAGGAGCAGACGATCCACGTTCTACATCTCTGCCACGGTCTTGTAACTGACCTTTTTCTCGAAGTTTCTCTTTCTCCGATACAATAGTTCCACTAGTATTATCTGTTGGTCGATCTTTCAGATCATTTTGCTTATTTCCCTGGACTTCAGATAATGAATACTGACGCTTTAAACCACGGTTTTGTAAACTCCCTGATCGAGAAACAGACTTTTTATCAATATTTTCTTTTTCAGAACTAGCCCCATTGTCAGGTTGTTGTTTTGCTAAAATCTTTGCTTTCTTTTCATTTGGTGGACTGACGTCTGTTTTTGTAGAAGCTGTTTCACTACCAGAAGCGGCATCACCGACATCAAGCGCTACAGGTCGTGCCATACCGCCATGGTACCAAGCCCCAGTTTTAGCTAAAATTTCTTGTTTTTTACGACATAAATTGCATGACCATATTACCTGTTAATAAAAAATGTTAAGATATTAGAATATTTCTATTTTGAAAAAGAATCACATAATCAAAATCAATGAAACACAAAGCGATATCACACTTAAAAATATCAATCTCTGCGAAATAATAGTAATACATGAATTAGTTTTGCATGTCGTTAAGAATTAAATCCTCAACAATTACCTCACAATGAATTTATATGGCTCTAAAAAATATTATGATGCCTGCTGTGAGTAAATTCAAAATAAAACACAGTCGTAGTTTTAAGTTTTGAAGCTAAAAGAAATCTAAACATTATTTATTATAGGACATTATATCTGAGATCAAATATTTATTTATATTTGATCTGAAGTATTTTAAACAGAGAAAGAATTTGAAGCTGAGAATAATATTCTCCATAAATAAATTTAGCAGATATTTAACTAAGATACATATAGTGAGAAATACTATATTATGTTACTATACAACTAGATCAGTTATATAAACTTACACTACATACTATTGTTCATTTATAATATGTTTTTTAGCTGAAAGGATCATAAGAATAATTTTTAGAAGTGACTAAAATGTTCTGATGTTTCAAAACCATTAGTGAACATTAGTGTATTAAAAAAGTTAGTCCTCTCTCTCTCTCTCTTCACCCAATCTCAGCTTCCCCCCCATACTCATACTCTTTCCCTCTCTTGCCCTCTCATACATAACTTTATCTTCTATCTACACTCTCAGGTCATGTTTACTCTCATAGATTGGAGACTATGTAGAGTAGAGGGGACTCTTTAGCCTGCAAGAGACAAGGCACCCTCTCTAGTGCTGGTGCCATGATAAAATGCATCCAGTGCACTCTGTAAAGTGTTTGGCAATCGGAGACAACATAGGGTGGAGAGAGCTCTTTAGTCATGTCTTGGACATGACAACCTCTCTAGTATTGGTGCCATGATAAAATGCACCCAGTACATTCTGTAAAGTGGTTGGTGATAGGAAATGAAACATGCGAGTGAGGTGTGGTCCCCCAACCTGTCTGAGAGAGTGGTGACACCAATCGGAATCGATGTGGGCTGAAATCCCCCATACAATCCATGTTGGTATGGAAAACAGATGCAAAATGATGATGATTTAAAACCTTAAAAACTTAATCTAATAATCATTACTTTTTGTTATGCATAAACTAGAGGTGTGAACAGAGATACCTTCGTTCACGAAGCTGGATGTGTTCACTGGGGAAGTTCATTCAAACTGGTGAGGGATTTGCTAAAGATGAAACCAACATCTGTTGTGTAGTAGAACTATTCATACAAGCAAAACCTCACTAATTTTAATGAACTTCCCCTGTGAAAAAAACCAAACATTTTTAATTATTAAAAATAAAAAAAGTGCTAAGGGGAAATAAGTCAAAGGGCCCGGCCCAATGGCATGAATTTGGATAATTAAGTTAAAAGGTGATGTATTGGATGCCATATGCAATAAATACTTAATTTATTGAAATTTCCTTAAGCTGGAGAAAGAAAACAAACTCCTAGTGGTAATTGATAGCAACTCTCAACAAAAGGTAGAGATAATTTCAAGAAATTAAGAATTCATTTCTCAAATTAATTTACAAGCTTAGGGAAAGGAAAGTCTGATCTTTGTTTGTAGCAAAGGGACAGTGGATAGGTTTTTAGATGAAAAAGAAATGTGATCTGCAGGCTTCAGTAGACTATACTATGTTGAGGAGGTCTAATAGAGTGAAACATGTCCATAGTTTCCCCTTGCTTGCAAACAAAAATCAGACTGTCCTTTCCCAAACATGTAAATTAACTATATTAAATATATTCTTAATTTTTTGAAATTATCTTCCCTTTTCTTTGAGTCATTAACAAATACCTTTCTCCAACTTAGAGAAATTTCAGTAAATTTCAATTTATTTATTGCATATGGCATCCAATACACCCCCCACCCTAAATTAATTATTTAAATTATTAAATTGTTTTGTTGTTATATAAGAATTGCAAAAAACATCGGCAGATTAATTGGCAATCAAATGTTTACTTTATATTTATTAATATTAGGAAGAGTGTGATGGATTGGCAGAATCATTAGAGTGTCGGACAAATGTATTGCGGTATTTGTTCCAACTCTTTACATTCTGAGTTCAAATCCCATCGAGGTCAACTTTGCCTTTTGTCCTTCCAGGGTTGATAAATAAAGTACGAGTCAAGTACTGGGGTCAATTTATTCGACTTACTCCTCCCCACCAGATTTCTGGCCTTATGACTATGTTAGAAACAAATATTAGGGAGTGTCCTTAGTCTTTTATGCATAGATATATGTATAAGATTACAAAATTGGCTTAAGTTCTCAATATCACTTGGAGAGGTAGATATTGATTTAATAAGTAATTTATACTTCTATCTCTATAGTTACCCATGATAGTGTAACGGGAAACTTTGCTAACAACAATAGAGGAGAGACAGGATGCTTTATGCTGCAGTGAAGGCAAGATCATCATCATCATCGTTTTTACATCCGTGTTTCCATGCTAGCATGGGTTGGACAGAGGTTTCTTGAGGCAGCATTTTATAGATGGATGCCCTTCCTGTCACCAACCATACTGATTAAGTATGGGAATCCTACCACCGAACTACCGAATGGCCTGGCATTTATTGTTATTTGGAGATGTAAACAAACGTCACCAGTCGATTTCAGCAATAAACAGTGTCAAGCAATGACAAACCCATACACGCACGCACACACACACACACACATACATGACAGGCTTCTATATAGTTTCTGTTGACCAATTTCACTCACAAGGCATTGGTCGGCTCGAGGCTATAGTAGAAGACACTTGCCCAAGGTGCCACGCAGTGAGAGAGAACCCGGGACCACATGGTTATGAAGCAAACTTCCTAACCACAAAGCCATGCCTGTGCCTATGATACGTCTAGGAAAACTGATATGAGTAAAGAGTCCCTTCTTGAAGAAAAAAAACCCCCCACTCTAGTACCAGTAACCTAAATACACCCAGTACACTCTCCAAATGGTTAATGATAGAAAGGGAAGTCCACTGTAAAACACCAGCCAAATCAAATATGCAGAATACCAAATTGTATAACACTAGCTGCATTAATAGCACTGACATGAGGGTGGTGGATTGGCTGAATGCCTTGCAGTATTTGTTCTGGCTCGCTATGCTCTGAGTTCAAACCCTGCCGAGGCCAACTTTGCCTTTCATCCATCTGGGGTCGATAAACAAAGTACCAGTCAAGTGCTGGGATCGATTTAATCGACTTACCCCTCCCCCTAAATTTCTGGCCTTGTGCCAATATTAGAAAGAATTAATAGTACTGACATATATCTACTTAGTACTGCATACTCCTCAACCATTATGAAGCAGTCCCACGATCAGCAAAGTATTCCACTACTTTGCTGAAGATACTGAGTCATGAAATAGGTTGGTATTTTCACAAATCAAATCTAGAGCCCCTCTTATGTATAAGGACCCTGGGACTCTACACCTTTTCAAGGTCAAATTAAAATAGCCGCAAAGCAAATTAAGATAATCTTGAAACATAAGCAAATTAAAATAACCCCAAAACAAATTGAAATAACCTTGAAGCAAATTTGCTTCGAGGTTATTTTAATTTGCTTCGATATTGTTTTAATTTACTTTTGAGTTTATTTTAATTTGACCCTGAAAAGGTGTAGATATTAACAACCAACTTGTAACTGTAGCAATCCTTCTACCTGTCCACTCAGGGGATCCTGTCTTTTCAAAGTAGCAATATATTGGGCATCTATAACATTCCTGGATGGTATTGAATGGAATTACATGGGTCTCACTGCAAACACTTTCAAAAGCCATTACAACCAGCATCTACATTCATTTAAGTCAAGGAAAACTCTATATCCCTGTCCCAATTCATCGAGAAACTCAGAAATGAAGAGTCTGAACGCCCTCCAAAAGAATGGAGCATCATCGATAAAGCCACTCTATATTTCAATGGATCAACAAACTGCAGGCATTGTCTAACTGAAAAGTTCCAGGTATTAAAGCAGCCAGTGATATCACTTAACTGGCGGCCAGAAGTATTGTCTAACTGCCTTCATTGGAGGAGGTTCCTCATTGAAAGCTTCCAGATGCCTGAAAGTTCGAGGGCTATTGATTCAAATCCATAGACTTTAGATCTAACAAGAATCACAGAATATTTGCCCCTTGCTGACCATAGGCCTGAATTTACTCTTGAATTTTCCTTATAACTACTGATACCTGGAGTGAATGTGCTCCTGAGAAGGAAACCCAGAAGAAATATTAAGATATTTGTCTGGTGGACTATGGTATACCAAACTTATCATTGTTGACAGGGTGGTCCACTGAGATCAATCACAGCACAAAACAGTATCTAACCCGCTTTACTTCATTTAAAAAATGGTTACCACTCTATTTTATAAATAGTGTTTAGTTAGTTAGGAGAGTATTTAATCCCAGCACTTTATATAGATGTCATCATTTCTAGAACTTTTCAATGTATTATTTCTTAGTATTAGCACTGCCAAGTCAGCAAAGACCAAGTTTTCCATTCACTTCTACAGCGTTCTTGGTAATAATATTTACATTCCTTCCAGGCATTATTTTAGGGTGAAAATTGGATTTTTTTTTTACATTCCAAAAAAAAAAAAAAAAAAAAAAATGTGAATAAAAGATGTTAAGTCACAAGCTGCGAAAGAAGCATCAAATGAAGTCTTAGATAATTGAATGCTAACGTTTTCCAAAAACATATATTTAAAACTTTACATAATGCTATACAAAATAATATTTAAACAAATTGTAATTGCACTGAACTTATTCAATATAAATTTGTTCCTTCCTACCTTATAAGAAAATATTGCTAGTCAATGATCTAAAATTCAGTAAAATATGTTTAATGTAAATCTCTCTATAAACATGACAAATTATAATGTACATTGACACTGTTAGCTTCTGAAAAATCAATAAACAGTGACATGATAGTAATCAGTTGGTTATGCCTTTAGTCCATATCACATGCTACATAGAATTTCCATCTACTAAACTACACTGGCTTTACTATAACTATAAATATAATAAAACCATCTCAATTTATATACTTATAAATCAAAATAAGAAACAATTTTCGATATGTCATTTTTTAAATTTCGATTTGTTGCGATACATTTAACCCTTTTGATACCAACCCGCCTGAAACCACCCCTGTCTCTATCATAAAAAAACCCATTTGTTTTAAAGTGTTCATATTTAAATTTAAGCCTTCCATTATAATTTTACATAAGAACTTTTAGTTAAGTTATGTTCCAAACACCAACTTAATAATGAGAAAGTCAGTTATTTTACTAAATCCTTCCAGATTCTTGATTAATTTCAACATTAATTGAACATTATAGGCAGTATATTTCATTAGAAATATGGTAACGAAAGGGTTAATTGGCATTTCGAATTCTTGATCATTGAAATTAAATAATACTGATTGGGGGTTATTAACGAGATAGTTAACTACTTAAAAATGTTAAGTACTAGACATATACTAAAAGAATACTGAAAAAACAGGCATCACCAGGTTGAAAAATATCCCACGATGTATTTAGCAAGTGCCCACATAAATAAATATATTTAGCTACCCAGAAAGATTTTCAACAATTTATTAAAGCACCAAAAAAAGGAAATAAAATTAACACCAATGTGAAAAATGATAAAAATACAAAAAAAAACAACAACAAAAAAAACGACAACATGGAATTGATCAGTTGACCTCTCCTTTAAATTGCTATAATACATATATAACTGAAGAACTGTTTCAAATATGGCAGCCGTGCAAATTAACAAATAAAGCAATGTTTATGGATTATTTAAACAACCAAGCTGAATTTTCATATAAACTAATCAAAACAAAACAATCAAAAACACTTTAATTTGAAGAAATATCATCCATGGAGCTTTTAGTATTTTTTTTTTTTTAATTCTAGAAAGATATGATCTCTCACTTTGATTATCAATGAACCATTGATTAAAATGAAGTGGTTTGAACAACTAAGGTGCAATGGCTGACTGAATCAGTCACTCAACTCATGGGTTGTCAGTTTGTATCTTGCCAAGCATTAACTGTTCCTAAATCTACTTGCCACAGTGCTACCAAAACACAAAATACCACACATAGGAGAGATGCTTTAATAATCCTTAATGGTCACAAGATGTGATTAGGTTTGATAGAATCAGACAGAAAATTTAAGAATTTAGGATATATTTTTTTTTTTACTTTAAATAAATTTTATAGGAAATTTCAGGAAGGGCATCCGGCTGTAAAATACTGCCTAAAAAAAAATCTCCATCCAACCCATGCCAGCATGGAAATACCGACTTAGAAACAATGATGATGATGATGATGATGATGATGATGATGCATATGTGTGTGTATCTATCTGTGCTTTTACTTAATAAGTATGGTTGGTGACAGGGAGGGCATCTGGCTGTAAAGTCCTGCCTCCAAAAAAATCTCCATCCAACCCATGTCAGCATGGAAACACGGATGTAGAAATGATGATGATGATGTCTGTGTGTCTGTACTTCAAAATAAGCATGGTTGGTGACAGGAAGGGTATCTGTCTGTAAAATCCTGCCTCAGAAAAAATCTCCATCCAACCCATGCCAGCGTGGAAATATGGACGTAGAAACGATGATGATGATCATGGTGATGATGATATGTGTTTGTGTGTGTGTTTGAGTGTGTGTGTTTGTGAGCTTTTATCTAAAAATAAATATGGTTGTTGACAGGAAGGGCATCCAGCTCTAAAATACTGCCTCAAACAAAAATATCTCTATCCAACCCATCATGCCAGCATGGAAATACAGATGTAAAAACATAAACGATGAGTTAAAGTATTTGAACTCAGTTTGCAAAAAAAATTTAATTTATGAGACAAGCTTGAAGCATACAACAACAACTAAGTGCAAGACTAACATCTACTCCATGACATTTGACCATAAAACTTACAGTGACGTTTTGACCACTGAGATCTTTGACTTCCTTGCCACTCACAGGTACAGGCTGACAGAAATGAAGGAGAAAAAGACAAAGGAGTGATGAAAGTAAGAAGATTGCATTAAAAAGAGAGAAAAAGATTAGGTTAAAAAAAGATAATTTAAAGAAACAAAAAAAAAAAATCTTGTTATTCTCATTTGAATATATATACATCCATCATATGTATGTATCCACAAACATTCCCTCAGAATGTCCCATCTCTATATTAACTATAAAAAAACCCACAGCCGTGTCTCACATTCGAGGATGACCTGGTATAAGGATATACCATGCTTTCGCTAAGGGTTTTAGGTGCCGATGCAATCGTGAGCAGACACAGACACCCTCTTGGCCCTCCCACCGATCACCCAGCAGAACATCGGGGGATGTGAGAGCTGGAGGGAGAGAGAAGGCTGCACCAGCAGACATGCTGCTGATACTCATTTTCAGCTGAGTGCACTGGAGCAACCTGAAGTAAAGTGCCTTGCTGAAGGACACAACGCACGTCTCGCACCGATAATCGAACCCACGATCTTTCGATCATGAACCCAGTAGCCTAACCACTAGGCCACATGCCTTCATGGTTCACTGTGTGGTAGAAAAAAAGAAAAAAAAGAGATAATAAAAGAAATAATAGAGCTCAGCTGTGTGCTGGTCGTTGAAGAGTGAAAGTTCCTTTATTGGATACAGTGTTATCTAGGATATAACCTAGAGAATGTATTTACAATGGATGTTTGCTACTAGATGTATAAGCAATATTCCAGTGTAAAGGGTAAATGGTTAGCAGGTGCTTCAGCCCTGAAGCACTTTCTTACAGGGAAATGAAGTCCACTTGCTGTGATGTAGTTTTAGTTTTGTGAAGAATTCTATTCTATGCAACTTATTTAATACTTTTCAACTCAAAGAAATACCAGTAATTCAAAATAATAAAATACCCATAATTTAAATTTCATTCTAAAAAAAATAAAAAAATAAAAAGACAATATTGGTAAATAATGGTAAGGGTGCACAATGGTAATTTGGGGATTAAAAATAAGACAAATATAAAAGTTAGCTCCTAGATGCCTTATACCACCAATAAAGCATACGAGAAATACAGAGGACTCAAACTAAATATTGTATTGCATTTAGTCTGGCATCTACTGTTATGGCTAGTTATGCTATCTTCAAAACCTTAATAATTGTTTCTAACATAGGCACAAGGCCAACAATCCCCAGTACTCGACTGGTACTTTATTTTATCGACCCCGGAAGGATGAAAGGCAAAGCTGAACTCGGCGGGATTTGAACTCAGAGTGCAGTGAGCCGGAATGAATACCGTAAGGTATTCTGTCCGACACGTTAGCGACTCTACCCCCGAAAGGATGAAAGGCAAAGTTGACCTTGGTGGGATTTGAACGCAGAGTGCAGTGAGCCGGAACGAATACCGCAAGGTATTCTTCTGCCCGACGCGCTTACGACTCTAACAATGCATTGTTGTCAAGGATAACCAGGGAAAGAGATGCCTCCTGATCGAAATATCAGTTCCAACAGATGATAATATATCTCTAAATAGAAATGGGAGAATTTATCCAAATATAAAGATCTGGAAATAGAGATAAACAGAAACAATCCCTATAATAATAATAGGTGCCTTAGGAATTATAAAACAACACACAGACAAATACATTACCAAAACCCCCAAACTTACAAATATACACAACATACAGAAAATAGCACTACTAGGCACTGCAGCACACATATTACATAGAGTACTGTCGATACAATAGAAACAACAAAACCAAAACGAGACACTGCAGGTACCCAAGGCACATGGAGCTGCGCTCAGTAGTGCAGTGAAAGCAGGCAATAAAAACAAGACTAATGAATAATAATAATAATAATAATAATTGTTATTTCTTTATTATTTCCACAAGGGCAACTGATGAGGGGGGACATTTTTAATGACAAATTACGAAGACGGTGAGAGTATTACAGAATCGAATATGAGAAAATAGGCGTGAAAAACAATATAAAAATACTACTTCTATTACTATTAGGTAGTAATAACTATTTCTAATATTGGCACAAGGCCAGAAACTTTAGGGGAGAGGGGGGTAAGTCGATTAAATCTACCCCAGTACTTGACTGGTACTTTGTTTATCGACCCCAGATAGATGAAAGGCAGAGCTGGCCTCGGCGGGGTTTGAACACAGAGCGTAGCGAGCCCCGGAAACAATACTGTAAGGCATTCTACTAGGTAGTAATAATAAAAATAATAATAATTTTTCTACGAACAGTTGTCAATAGTTACTGGTCAGCAACTTCCGAAAAAGTTGCCCCCCCCCACACCAACTGACGTCACCGGACTATTTATATCACTTTCTATTTATAAGCATTTCTCGCCGATGTTGCTCGATGCTAGCTCTAACCCCACGTCATAACCATTTAAAGTAAAATTAACTTAGATTTATTTATAGATATGTATGTATGTATGTATATGTATGTATGTATGTATGTATGTATGTATGTATGTATGTATGTATGTATGTATGTAT
>JAOPJM010001463.1:7854436-7855495 GCA_027124095.1 Muusoctopus leioderma | reverse complement strand
ACACACACACACACACACACACACACACACACACACACACACACAAATGCAAATATATATATATATATATACACGCACATACATATATACACGCACATATCCACACACTATATTTACATACATGTACAAATACGTGTAATACAAGTCAATTTTAAAAATTTTCAACCGGAAGCCAATAAAATATTATTTTTGGCTCAAATTCTTATTATGTAATCCATTAAGGTAGAATTTGGCCAAACTTCTACCAGGAACAAATTAATATCTATTATAATGGAAGCCAACCAATTTGTTCATAAACCAGACATAAATAAACCCAACAATCACATCATGACTGTATAGATGTGTGTGTGTGTGTGTGTGTTTGTTTGTGTATATGTGTGTGTTTGTTTATGTGTGTGCGTGCGTGTGCGTGTGCGTGTGTGTGTATGTATATGTGTGTATGTGTGTGTGTGTGTATGTATGTATACATGTATGCGTGTGTGTATATATATATATATGTGTGTATGTATGTATTTATTTATTTGTGTGTGTGTGTATGTACGTTATTTATGTGTGTGTGTATGTATGTGTGTATGTATTTATATGTGTGTGTATATGTATGTGTGTGTGAGTAAGTATATATGTTTGTATATGTATGTATGTATGTATGTTTGTATATGTGTGTATGTATATGCATATATGTGTGTGTATGTATATGTATATGTGTGTGTGTATATGTACGTATGTATGTGAGTGCATGTATATGTGTGTATATGTATGTACGTGTATGTATATGTCTGTGTAAATGTGTGTGTATATATGTTTGTATTTATTTGTGCGTATGGATATGCGTGTATATGTATGTATGTACGTATGTATGTATGTATGTATGCATGTATGTATGTATGTATGTATGTGTGTATGCATGTATGTATATATGTCTGTGTATGTGTGTTTTGTAATCCAGTAACATGTAATCCAGTGCAACCTGTTACATGGTCGGGTCGTCGGTGACTGAATCGCCCCCACCCCCCACCACCAAGTTAGATTGGTCTCCTTAGCCGTAGTGGTGAGCGACCT
>JAOPJM010001463.1:7844436-7851936 GCA_027124095.1 Muusoctopus leioderma | reverse complement strand
TCACTCTTGTTTCTAGTTTATTGATAGATCGTTTGATCTATTGTTTATTGTCAGAGTCCTTTCGTCACAGTCTGTGACCTTGTCGATGACGTTCCCTAATTTTGCAGCTTAACTGCAGTTGCTGTAGTTCGTGTTACGGTGTATCTCCTAGCATTCTGTGCGACAGAAAGGACTGTGACGAAAGGACTCTGACAATAAACAATAGATCAATGATCTATCAATAAACCAGAAACAGAAGTGAAATACAACCAGTGCCTGCGTTCGTTTTTGGCAGAATGACCCTCCCTAAAACAACATTATCAGTTTCAACACACGATTTCACATCAAGAATCTTGCAGAACAAATACATAAACGAAATGAATAATTTAATTATAAGAAAAAAAGTACTGACCATATATTTAAGTAATATAACAAATTGGGTTCGAGTATTTCAAATGTTTTCAACATCAGAAATAACTGTAGTAGGGTTAAATACGGTTATTAGGGGGAGAATAGTAGGAGTTAGCTAATGTTATTCTTCGATCGTGCAAGTAAGGGAGACAATTCCGAACGTTTGTACATATTAGTCTTCGTCAGTGGAAATATAGATTACACCATTATTTCTTGACTCAGTAATAACGAGTTTACTCCATAGAAATGTTCGTCAAAGAAGACGGAGTGACGCCAGGAAATGAGATTAATTAAGAATTCAATTATAAAGGAGTGCTGGTTACATATTTAATGTAATAAATAAGATGGGCTTTATTGCTTCCAATAATGATTATTATCAACATTAGAAATAAATATAGTAAGGGTTAAAAGCGGTGCTTAAGAGGCATATTAGGGGTTACCAAACTTCTGTAGGTTTCTATGATGGGTAGATTTCAGTTGTTCGATCAACAGAACATAGTCATTGTTTTATAGTGTAAGTGGCTGAGTATAGCAAAGACACGTGTACCCTTAACGTAAACGTCAGACAGACTCATTGTGGCTGTATGCGACAAGGCTGGCCCTTTGAATTACAGTTACAGACTCTATTTCTCTCTCTTTATGACCCGTAATTTAGCGGTTCGGATAAGAGACTGATAGAATAAGTACCAGACTTAAAAAATAAGTACTGCAATCGATCTGATCTACTAAAGCTCTTCGAGGCTGTGCCCCAGCATGGCCGCAATCCAACGACTGAAACAAGTAAAAGAATAATAGAATATATATATATATACATACTTACATATATAAATATATATATATATATATATTTGAAAAAAGATAAGAATGACTTTTCTGGTGTTTATATATTTTTAATTTATTTATGAGATGTTAATAAATTGTGTTACTCTTTCGTGATCAAAAGTTTTAAAAAAAAACGATTATAAACGTTCATGAACGGTGATCAAGGGTTTCCTGCTTCAATAGCAGTTTTCAAACTGATTTTAATATCAAAAGTCCTTTAATATATATAGGTTTTGTATTTGTTTTGCGGGGGTGCGGTGGGTTGGTGGGGGGGTGAAAAGGAATGGGTGTAAATTGAAATGTATGTGTGTGTGTATGTGTATATATATGCGAAATTATCAACATATAAATGATGTCACTATGTATGTGCGCATGTTTGTCTGCATGTATGTATGTATGTATGTATGTATGTGTGTGTATATATACATGTGTGTGTGTGTGTATGCATTCGAGTCTATAGA
Source organism: Muusoctopus leioderma (assembly GCA_027124095.1). NCBI lineage: Eukaryota > Metazoa > Mollusca > Cephalopoda > Octopoda > Octopodidae > Muusoctopus > Muusoctopus leioderma. The sequence goes on along the minus strand of JAOPJM010001463.1, from coordinate 7,850,263 downwards.
TGTGTAGTTATACCATTCTTTTTTTATATTTAAATGTGACTGTAAACGAGGTTATAGTGAGAGGGAATATATATATATATATGACAGATTGGGGTACAATGAAAAGGTGACTATTGATGATCAACTGTGTGTGTGTATGTAGAGAGAGAGAGACGCACATACATGCAGAGATGGGGAGAGAGAGAGAGTAATAGACACATTGAGGGATTGATAGCTAAAGAGATAATGTAATGGATAACGAGAGAAATGGTGATTGCCGAACGGAGAGATAGAAAGGGAGAGAGAGAGAGAGAACAAAAGTGATAGATAGAATGATTATGAGTGAGAAATAGAGAGTGCGTGTGTGTAAATAGACATAGATATTAGTGCGAAAGAGAAAGAGAGAGGGGCGAGTAGATGCGTACCTGTCATGTGCATGTGTGTATTGAATTGCAAGCACGATTTTTATACTATTGTAACAGCAGTTTATGCATAATGTGCACTAATATATGGAAAGGGTACAAGTTTCAGCGATAGATGCATGCTAGTGGTGCTTATTTACTCTCCTCAAATTGTGCTATTATGAGAAAAGAAAATGTTCTTACATGTCATTACAATCATATATATATATATATATATATATATATATATATGCATTATCAATCACTGACGATAGATTAATAGCTGTTATCTATATATTTTTCTCTTCTTTCTTTATTTATTATTGATTATTATTATTACTATTATTAAAGATTATTATTATTAATTTATTATTAGTGTTATAAGTAAGGGAATATTCTTCAAATATTTTTAATGGTTCTTAGTGTTTTGGGACATTGCAGTATATATAGATGATGTATTGCTAATCTATTGAATGAAACTAGTTGACACGTAACCGTGTATATTGAATGACAAACTAATCAACATGTACTCGCCGTCAGATAGAGAGCACGGGAATTAATAAATAAATAAACGATATTGATTTCTTTTCACCGGGCAACAAAGCCAGTTTTTATAGAGGGGTGGGTATGTGTCATTTACATTTTACGCTCCAATATCTTAGTGCTATTTATTTATTTATTTATTTATTTGATCGAACCCTTCAGTAGTCATTAAATGCAAAATGAATTTCAGAGGAATTTGAACACACAAATATGAGGCACCGGACTACACTCAGTGCCGGATTTAGACATAAGCTACAGCTTCGGGCCTCACAATCTGCAGGGGCCTCAAAATAATTAAATGTTTTCAATTTTTGTGAGACTTTCTGGTGTCATTTTTTAACAAGGTGCTTCAAAGTTTTATATAGTTTAGGGCCTCACCAAGTCTAAATCCAGCACTGACGACACTAGATAACAAACAAATAAATAAAATATAATAAAAATCACGAAGTTAGTTCCACCGCCACCTCCGTAGAATTTCTTTCTTTTCTTTTTTATTTATTTTATTTAGTGCAAGGTCAATGTCATTGAGGAAGATGTAAAGTTGATTGAATTGACTCCAGTATCCAACTCCGCTGTGAGTACTACTGCGGGGCTAAATTAACCCGCGCGTAAACTGAAATCAGATCCCGAACTAGATAGCGCGGAACATCTTAGCCTGGATCAAAGCGAGAGGGTTGTAATTTGTCTCGGCATTGGCACTGTGTCGACACAAGCAGAATTAGATCACTGAAACACGAGGCATCCAGCCAGATACCGTTTACATCAACTGTTGTTGTTGTTATTTAGACCTAGTTCAGCCCTGATTGGCAGCAGACCCATGATCAAAGATGTTCCAGTCGTGACCATCCCATCTTTCTTTTTCGTTTTTTTGTGTGTAACTACATTATCATCTAATGTTACCTCCGATCATGTAGAGTAAAGGTTCCCCTCGTTAGTTCGTTTACATTCAATTTGTCGATGGTGTTGAGGGTTATTGATTATAATCATTAATTTTTTTCTCTTCTCCTCTCGGTGTATGCATATTTTGTAGGACACTAATACATAAAGTACATTATCTAGCTTATATTATAGACACTTGCATTTGTAGATGTCTGTGAAAACAGAGAGAGAGAGACATGAACACACATACAGCCAGCTATCAGCATATCTATCTATCTCTATGTATACAGGTGATGTGTGACATGTGATGAGAAGGAGAGAAAGGGGGAAGAAAGAAGAAAAAAAACAACTGTAAAGTTCGCTAGACTTTATTAATACTTGGCATAGAGTTAAGAAATTGCTCTCGGAACTTGCAACTGTTGCTGTAAAAGTGTGTGTGGAGTTTACAAATATATGCACTAACCATGTCTGCTGTGGTGTAATGATTATGGAGATTGAATTGAATTTCATGTCTTTTCTACTCGCTGAAATTATTATGGTTTATTGAAGAATATAAAAACACCAAAAGGTCATTCTCATCTTTTTTCAAATATATATATATATATATATACATATGCATATATATAATTTTATTACAGCATACGTGAGCCGTTTAATGTGTTGTTACATCTCATCGGAGGTCAACATTTTTTTATGTCAACGATTTACAACATAGTTATACAGATCAAAATTAAAAACAATCTCCGTTGAGATGTGAAAACACATTGAAACGGTTCGCGTGTGCTGTAAGTTCAATTTCTTGAATAAAAGACTATACAATCTCCATTATTAATGTATTGAGTCCGTTATTGAACTGTGGTCTCCTTGATTTCCAGATTGGTAGAGCGATTAATGGTGTTTTATGACTTTTACCATCATAGTATTTATAACTTTATTTACAGCTGGTACGACGAGAGTTTCACCAATAGTATGTGGTGTTCAACATTTGGCGATTAATTTTGAAATGTTATAGGATGCAACTAACCCTTTATATAGATGGCCATTTTGTTTTACAGTCAACTCATTAATTGTAAATTAATTTTTAAATTTACATTTTAAATCCTGAAAGTAGTCTACCTACTTTTTTGCTTTAACTGGATGCTTTGTTTTTAAATGATTAATTAATCATGAATGTTTCATTCCTTTCAGAAAGTTTTTCATATAATCAACACATTGGTAAATTGCTCAGTATTAATGGATGGAATAACTCCATATTTCAAATATTTACAATGGATATTGACGACACTTTCATTTTCCACATCTTTTCATGGTACTGACCACAATATCAATATTTACATTAAAAAAAACTTTTATCTTAATAAAAGACTAACGTAAAAAAAGACCTAGCTTCAACTGAAAGCTGTATGATATAAACTGAGAAATGTTTCTTTTATACTGTTTTACATATAATTAATTGAATACATGGTATAATTAAGTTAATTATGGGGTGGACCTTAAGAATCGACACGTAGAAAGTGAAAATTCTTCTGATTACTTAGAAATTGACAAAAATGTCTGGAAACGAACAAAGAGTCATGGTATTTTTATTATTCAATACTTTCGTTTTTTAATGTTTAATGACATTTTACTATACGGGATATCTCCCTCTGATATGGTTTAGAAAAACACTCAAGTTCTATAATGTTGTTGCTGTTGAAAAACCAAACAAATGCCTATACAAGAATTCATTTAGTGGACAAATTCATTTCACCTTGACTACCACTTATTCTTTTTAATGGAAATTCAATGACATTATCATGAGTGATAATATTCATTATCAACAAGAAATTCGAACGTATGATTAAAAACAAAGTAAGGAGTTTATGTTTTTGGGGCTACAATAAAAAATGAAAGTATTCAATAATGAAAGTATTAATGAACGGAAGTATTCGAGCCAAAAGACTTTCACTTTCTCCGTGTCGATCCTTAAAGTCCGGCAATTATGGTATTAACTTTACAATGAGGTTTATACCAGCTACTATAAAATAGTCACTGCTCAATCATTTTTAATCTTCTCGAGAAAGATTATTTACTACCATCTAGCTGTAGATTCAGATAATTTTATTACCTACTAGTTTAACTTTACTGTGAGATTAAAACCAGTATAAAATAAAGTATACTCGTGTATATAGCCTCGTCGTTAACACAAAAGATATGTTACGACTCACTTAATTCATCAGAGTTCCTGGTTCGACACTTAACTCATTCAGACCTAGACCTCTACATTTGTTGTTGCTGTTGTTGTTTAAACACATATCAGCCATCATAAAGTAGACCTGTGATCAAAGGACTTCCAACCATAACCATCCCACTATATTTTCAGGCATGGTGTATCCAAGACGACATTATCCAATACGTCCTTCCCGTTTTAAGTTAGTAGGGTATGATTTGAGGGGGATTTGGTTGATGTTTCTAACAAGTTGATCGAGCACGTAGTGGCTTGCTCGTTGGCTCGCATACCACTACACTTTAAACATGTAGGTAAGTTGTTGTTGTTTCAGCCACAGGTCAACCTTGATGGAGCAGACCTATGATCAAAGTCATTCCAGGCATGACCATCCCGTGTTTTTAGAACCATTCGTAGAACTACATTATCCAATAGGCCCTTTTCATTCCCAAGATAGTAGGGCAGGATTTGAGCGAGATTTGGCTGCTATTTCTAACAATCCGAGTGACCATGTAGATGCTCCCTAGGCAGACTTAATCCACCGTCCGGTTTAAAACCATGACTTGAGTGCCGTTGGGTGTCTTTAGCGAAGTCCGCTCTGTTGCAAGCATTCGGGCCAGGTCTCCGGTTTGAGGATACCCACCCCCTTCCCTTCCTCCCTCCCACCAGTCTCGGAGGCCCTGGAAACGGGGGATAGGCACTGCCCCTCCCTCTTGATGAACGGATACACAAAAGAATACATTACCCAATATGTCCATCCTTTTTTTTAAGTTAGGAGGGTGTGATTTTGGGTGTGATTTGATTGGTGTTTCTAGCAGGTCGATCAATCACATTGTGGCTCCTTGTTAAACATCTAGGTAGGTTGTTGTGTCTAGCCCCAGGTCAGCCATGATAAATCAGGCCTATCATCAAAGTCATTCCATCCATGACTATCCCGTTATTTTAGAAGTGTGTCCAGGACTACATTATCCAGTAACATCCTTTCCTTTCCCAGAATAGTAGAGCAAGATTTGAGGGAGATTTGGTAGCTATTTCTAACAGGCTGATCGACCGGACGGCGGATTAAAATCATAGGTAGATTTTAATCCGCCGTCCGGTCGATCTACATGGTCACTCGGATTCTTAGAAATAACAGCCAAATCTACCTCGGTAAATACGACTCATACGTAGGTACAACTAACAACTGTAAAGAGTGAGAATACTGTATAATTAATGAGCATTTGACAAGCTTTCAGCTCTGAGTCGAAGTCCTGCAATTGATCTGACCTATGATAGAAATGCTCACACCACGGCCTTAAATAATCTTTTTTTATTTTTTTACTGCTTTGTCTGGAGGGAACTTGTCCTATCACGAACCTCTACAGTATACTGTGTCGCCCTTTTTTATCACCAGTTTCCTTGACATTAAGAAGATGAGAGAGCGCAATGTCCACAGGATAGAGCGCTAGGTAACTTTTCCCATATCCCCTCCCCCAAAAAAGAAACTCAGCAGTGCATGCCAAGGAAACACTCATCGTTTTTAGTGCTACCACTGCTTGCAGTGTCCAGGTGCTCTAATCCTGCGGTTCTTGTTTGAAGCTAGGTGGCCTGAGCCATTTGAGAGTGACGTAGGTTGGCCTCTTGGCTAGTGGCACATCCGCACTGCTTGTGACACACGATACGATAGGATAGGCCACCCTGGTTGGCCAGGATCCATCCTGGCAATGTTCTCCGAATGTCTAACGACTTCTGAATAAGTTCGGCGAAAGAAGAAGAAGAAGAAGAAGAAGAAGAAGAAGAAGAAGAAGAAGAAGAAGAAGAAGAAGAAGAAGAAGAAGAA
>JAOPJM010001463.1:7808763-7825988 GCA_027124095.1 Muusoctopus leioderma | reverse complement strand
TGATTCCCATACTGAATCAGTATGGTTGGTGACAGGAAGAGCATCTGACCGTAAAATGCTGCCTCAAGAAAATCTCCATCCAACCCATGCTAACATGGAAAAACGGACGTAAAAACGACGATGATGATAATATTTCACACACATACATAGAACGGATGGTTATTTAGCTTAATCTCGGGTATAAAATAGAATCAAAACTAGTTTCCTTGTTCTTGAATGCTATATACCTCAGTATTCAGCTAATGCTGGTACATCCAAAACAGACACAAATAAATATAAATAAATACCTGCTCTCTTTCTCAGGTAAGACGCCGCCATGATTAAGCAGCTACCAGCCAATGTTCAATCCTATATTCGATCAGGTGTGGCAATAACAAGTGTCACGCAGTCTGTTGAAGAATTACTGCTCAATGCAGTTGATGCTGGTGCTAAGTGCATTGCTGTTCGAGTAGACTTATCCTGTTTTCGTATACAGGTTGTCGACAATGGAAGTGGGATTGCTGCTGATCAGCTTGATAAAGTTGGACAAAGGTAAGATGATTAACCCTTTCGTTACCATAATTCTAATGAAATACACTGCCTATGATTTTCAATTAATTTTGCAAATAATCAAGAATTTGGAGGAATTTAGTAAAATAACTTTCTCATTAAGTTGCTGTTTGGTACATAAATGGAAGGTTTAAATGTAAATATGAACACTTTAAAACATGTTTTTTTTTTATCATAGAATCATGGGCGGCTTCAGGCCAGTTGGTATCTAAAGGGCTAAATATCTAAAGGCCTGAGATAAGTTGTTTTTAATCTATTATGATAAATAGGCTGTGTCTCTCTGTTTGTCCTTCTCACAAAGGGACATAATTCTGTTCTTATTGTATTTATCTCCCTTGGTTTCTATATACTAACCTGTAATGTTGGAAATATACTTGGGCCAATATGGGTAATGTTACATTTGTAGTTAATTGATTATTAAACGGTATTATTGTTATTTATGTATATTTATTGCAAATATACGAGAAATTTGTTTTTAATTTTATTTTAATTTAATAAATATTTTGATTTTGAAAATTGGTATTCATTTTATTTTGAAATTTGAAAAAAAAAGTGAAATTATAATTATTGTACCTATGTAACATTACTTGATATTACCTATAGTGGCAAAAGTATGTTCCAAAAATTACCTATCATATGATGGTAAAATTATAATTTTTCAGACTATAGAGATGAAAACTTTTTTTTTAATATTGACGTCTACACTAAGCTTCAATGTTTGATCTCTGATTGTCATCAGGTGACTTATTCTTGAATGTATGCATATAACCAGACTGGATTCTAAGTAGAAACCTATATTTCTAAACTAAAGTCTCTTAGGCCACTGACATATCTATGTACAATCAGATGATGATCAGAGGTCTAACAGATTGAAATGTAGTGTAGATGTAACTATAAAAAAATTTTCATATCTAAAGATGAGATTAGTAGCCCCAAAGGTAAGAAGTTTTGACATAATTTCTTGCTTCATAATCAGTGTTCAGTTTGTTTATTCAGATGTATGCATGTCGAAGAGTTGATATAATTGCTGGAGATTATAATGGAAGACTTAAATTTAAAACAAATAGTTTTTTTTATCATAGAACCTGGGGCAGTTTTAGGCGGGTTGGTATCAAAAGGTTAAGAATTTTTCTGTTTGTACTTTTTATAATGTTTATTTATTTTTTTTTTTGTAGGTATTCAACAAGTAAATGTCAAAGTATCGAAGATTTGGATTCACTGAATTATTTTGGATATCGAGGAGAAGCATTGGCTAGTCTTTGTAACATTTCTTCATTGCTGGAGATTAACTCTCGAACACAGCTCTCAGCTCAAACCTATAGTAAGATTTTCCAACACGGGAAACCCTTACCTACCATAGAATCGAAAAGTCCTCGCCGTAGTCCAGGATCCACAGTTACGGTGCATAATTTATTCTACAACCTTCCTGTACGACAAAAATCAATTAGGTTAAGTTTAGAGCTTGAAAATATTTGTCATCGTGTTAAAGCCTTGGCGTTGTTACAGCCAAAATTATCAATAACTCTTCGCAATGATATCACTGGTTCTGTTATGTTACAAACCCACAAAGCTAGTAGCTTGCTGAATACATTCTCTTACCTTTTTGGTCACACCAAGTCACAAAGTCTCTGTGATGTTTCTCATAGTTCCGGTTATTTTTCACTTAGTGGCTACATTGGACGAGATAGCCACTATAGGAAAGATATCCAGTTTATCTACATAAACAACCGTTTTGTGCTAAATACAAAGATTCATAAAGTGGTGAACAACGTTCTTAAAAAGTCTTTGATTGTTAAACAGAAGCAGACTTCTGAGAATGGTGAGAAGATAAGCCCTTTTATACTATCTAAAAAATACCCTATTTTTCTGTTGAACATTAAGTGTCCTCTTAATGCATATGATATAACCTTTGACCCACGTAAGACCATGGTTGAATTTATTGAGATGGAACGCCTATTAGTTGCTGTGGAAGAAATGTGCTTGAATTTCATGAGGAAAGAAAACCTTATGACTGTAGACTCTATAGCTGTGGAATTAAAGAAAGATTCTAAGTTTCAGTTAAATGGTAGTCAATCTCCTTTAGAATCTGTGATCAGAGACCGAGATAAAGATATTGTTGATAATATTGAAGCCCAATTATATGATAATGTGAAATCCCGTGCTCTCAAGTCCCTGCCAATTAAGCGTCATCTCTTTAAAACCGACTTAGTAGAACAATACAATAATCGCAATATTGATGATAATGATATTCCCTCAAAGTTTTCTAAGAAGGACCACAACAACAAAGTTAGTGATATTTGTATGGATAGTTTGTCTGAAAACCAAGCACAGTTTAATCCTGAAGATTCAAACGAGAGTGAATATTTAACAGAAGATATTGGTACTTCTTTTGTTAAATCATCTTTTACTTCAAGCAAATTATTGGATTCTTGCACAGAATTATTAACTGAATCTATGAACATATTTACTGAAACACCCAGTACGGTGGAAGAAGAATCCATTCCACATGAGAGATCCAAGTGTGTTGAAGACACAAATAGAAACATTTTGGCTCAGAGAAAAATGGTTTCTAGTCCTAATGAAATTAATAAAATTCTTAAATGCAATAGAATTGGGTCAAATGTTTCTAGTTGGAAAGGTTTGTTATCTAACAATAAGGAACATTATCACATGTCAAATATGACACTTCCATCAGCTTTCCGCAAAAAGATAAATAATTTGACTAAAGCGCCATCTGAGATGAAACCTTCCACTCGATCTATTTTAGATCAGTTCAGATCTTCTAAGTCAACTCGGCAGTTTTCTTCAGCGGGAAGCAAGACATCTTCAGTTCTAATTAGTGAGAGTCTGAATTCACCAAACATTTCAAAAACCTCAGGTTTTGATTCAAAAACTGGACTCGCTCATAAAAGTAGTAAAACTTTACCGAATAAGAAATGCGCAAATGAAATATTTTGTGATAACCATTTTCCAGGTGATCCTACAGTGCTGAAGGCCAATTCTCATTGTTCGATATCATCAAAGCTTTGTGGTTTGTTGAAAAAGAAATCTGTAGATAAAATACAGGTCGGAGGAAAGGAAGAGGATAGGATTTTAAACAAAGAAGCAGAAAATTTGGCAGCAACGAAAGATAAAGATTTTACTTGCTTAACTGAGAAACCTGAAGAAATACCAGTTTTGAATAACCATTTGATTGTGCCAGGAAACTTCCCTTGTAGTAAAGATGATGGCATTAGTTTACTAATGGAATCTGAGAAGAAATCTACTTCACTTAAGGGAAATCATAATGTAACATTAAATAATGGTATCAAGCAGCTATCTGAACGATCTGGTGATGTAATAAATGCTTTGTCCAAAAAGCAAAATGAATGTTCTCATAATTTTGGTGAACGTAGATTTCTTACTTCTTCATCTTTTCTTCAGACTTACAGAAAGAATGAAGAAAATGATGTAAAAACCAATCTGAAAATTCCAAAAAACTTTACTGGATTACAGTGTCAAAATTTTAACTTAAGATCTTATTCTAAAGAAGAGAGTGAAACTGCAGATAAATCTCGTATTTCATTTGATGATTCTGGAGGGGTTGGTGTTGATTTATCTAGTTCCTCAAGGAATCGTACAATTCCTATTTCAACCATTACTAATAGCTTTCAAGAATGTGATACTCCTTCAAATCACGACTGTTTTGAGTTTTATAGACTTGATAAGAATTATAAGGATGGATTAAAAAATTCCTTTGTATTCAATTTTGATACTGAAAGTAAGTCTGAGGATGCTTGTTTGTATAAAACGCAAGATTTTGACGCTGTAGATATAAGAAATTCTAGCTTAAATTCTGACTTGCTTTCCAAAGAATCGACTTCCACTGATTATTCCATGGAAGAACAATACACACACCCATTCACTTTGACAGATACTGCTTCTGTTTACCAAAGAAGTAATTCTGCTGAATTATCCCAAACTGTAGAGAATTCCAGAAACGTCCCTGTAAGTTTTTCACCATGGAAACTATTCCATGAAGTAGAGAGTAACGTAAATATTCAGAGATTCCCATTGTTCCAAGATGCATTAGAAAGTAAAGTTGGAGATAGAAGTGCGGCTGAAAGTCTTGAAGATAGTTGCAATACTAGATATGTAGACAGAATATCTCCTAAGACAAAGGAAGATGCAGATTCTTGTAATTCGGCACATTTACTTTATTCCGGCACAAAGCCACATAAAACTCGGAAATGTTTGGATATTTCGGAAAGTAAAACAGAAAATATTCTTGCATGTATTTCTTCAGAGGAAATGGAAGAAGTGAGACTGGAGAGTGCTTCTAGAACTTCACCATTATATAATAACTCATCAGAATTACCTCCAGACTATAATACATCCTCTCAAAGGAAAGAAATTGATATTACAGAGCAGACATTAGGTGAATTCAATGATAGAGTCCCATGTAATGTACCAGAACATAAAACTATGGAATATATACCATTCAATGTATTATTATTGAATAATTATGGGAGTAGTGATGAAGAAGAAGAAAGGACAAAATCTATTACAGGACATTCTGGAAGTTTATCAGGGAGTGATCTCTCTAATAATCAGGAAAAAGACCATTTAAAGTCTGAAGAAGAATTAAACAAATATATTACACCAGTTGCCAGTAAAGAAGTTGGAATGAAAGAATCTGAAAAAAGCCGAAATATTCCAGATACCTCTAACTCTAAATGCTTAGAATTTTACCAAGAAAATATGGAAAAACCGTATTTGTCAGAAACTAATACTGAGTTTTCTGAATGTTATAAATATAGTTATGCATCTGAGAAATCATTTAATTTTAACGCTCAGGTGAATTTAGAACCTTCTTATACAAACCTTAATTCTAAGTGGCGAGATCAGCCAGACTTAAATTCTTTGAATGGTTCTGCTTCATCAAAAGATTTAAACATTGCACATTGTAATGAAAGCAATTCTGAAAGACAGATCGTTAAATATGTTTGCAATGTTGATAACGACAAATCATTGTCTGTGATTAATGGAAATGAATTGACCAAACCTTCTTCATTGGACTGTGATATTGGGATGCATTTGAGTAGAAGGCAAACATTTGATGAACATCCAGTTATTGGAAGCTGTTCTGTTTTACAGCATTGTCATCCTGCAGCTGCTAGAAATGAGAGTCGAAGAGAAGACTGTAATGTTGTTGATGATGGTCAGTTAGTTGACAACACTTGTAACAACAGTAGTAGAAGTCAACAACAGGTAGAGGAGAGGCAAAGTGACTGTCAAGAGGAGGACACAAGTCAACAGAATGTTCACTTTCTCAATGATGGAGGTGATCAGATGACAGAAAATTCTCCTGTGTATGACAGTTGCATGACTGTAGATGGTAGTCAAGCAGTAGATAGCTGCAATAATCATCTACTGCATGGCCACTGTATAAGTACAGACAGTAGTCAAACAGTAGATAAATGCAGTGGTGCTGAAAACCAAGATAAAAGAGACAGTTGCCAAGACAGTGCTACTTTGGTTGATAAAATCTCCACTCCCACCAATATAAAGAAACTAACAACTATTTCTGCTACAAAGAACAAAAATTCCCTAGAATGTACCGAGTGTGATTTAGCTACCAGATGTAATGATCTGGTATCAATGAAACAGACAGATTCATTAAATCCACCAACCTCTCAAGATTTTGGCCCGGACAGATCTGCATCTCCAGATCCTGTGTTAGCAACCAAAAATATGCTGCTTTGTGCCAATTCTTCTGGAATACCTAGTGCGACAATGGATGCTGAAGATTTTTCTGTTAAAGACTGCGATTTGGATGACACAAATATTGAAGTGGATAATACAAATTCTCCCAAAGAAATTGGTAAATATTTGTGTATTTTTAACCCATTCGTTACCATATTTCTAATGAAATACATTACCTATAATTTTCAATTAATTTTGAAAATAATCAAGAATTTGGAGGGATTTAGTAAAATAACTAACTTTCTCGCTATTAAGTTGGTGTTTGGAATAGAATTTAATGAAAAGTTCTTGCATAAAATTATAATGGAAGGTTTAAATTTAAATATGAACACTTTAAAACAAATGTTGTTTTTATCAGAGAACCAGGGGCGGTTTCAGGTGGGTTGGTATTAAAAAGGTTAACCCTTTCATTACCATATTTCTAATGAAATACACTGCCTATGGTTTTCAATTAATTTTGGAAAATAATGAAGAATTTGGAGGGATTAAGTAAAATAACTAACTTTCTCGCTATTAAGTTAGTGTTTGGAATAGAATTTAACAAAAAGTTCTTACATAAAATTATAATGGAAGGTTTAAATTTAATTATGAACACTTTAAAACAAATGGTTATTTTTTTAAATCATAGAACCAGAGGCAGTTTCAGGTGAGTTGGTATCCAATAGTTAAGCTGGGGTTTGGTTCATAACTTAACAAAAAGTTCTTACATAAAATTATAATGGAAAGTTTATATTTAAATATAAACACTTTAAAACAAAAGTTTCTATCATAGATACAGGGGCAGTTTCAGGTGGGTTGGTATCAAAAGGGTTAAATATATTTTCCTAGAATGACTTATTTTAAGTAAGAAATTCCAGGTGGGGGTCACATGAACACACACACATCTTTAGTACAAAGGTAAAAATAAATGTAAGTAATATGTGATACATATATTTAGGGGTAGTGGTGACATTTTGGTAGAATGTGAAGAGTTTCAGCTTGTTGCCACTCTTTGTAAAATTGAAGTATGATAATTCCCCGGAATCACAGATAGGGGGAGAATATAACATGAACACACACATAACATTGTTTTGTTAGTAACTTATTTGATATTCTGGTAAGAAATTTAATGAAAAGTTACCTCCTCTCTGAATTCCAAAGATCTTATAGTCTTGCTTGCTGCCAATGTTTGATTTATCACCATGACTACTTATTTTGCTATCTCTTGAGCTTTGATTCACACAAACATATACTGTGTAATCATTTTACCCCAGTAATATCATGTAATCAGTCTTATTTCAGCATATTTTATCATACATTTGTGTTTAACCATTTCGTTACCATATTTCTAATGAAATACACTGCCTATGATTTTCAATTATTTTGAAAATAATCAAGAATTTGGAGGAATAACTTACTTTTTCCTTATTAAGTTGTTGTTTGGAACATAATTTACAAAATGTTCTTACATGAAATTATAATGGAAGGTTTAAATTTAAATATGAACACTTTAAAATAAATGGTTTTTATAATAGAACCAGGGCCGGTTTGGTATCAAAAGGGTTAACTCGAGACAGTGAAGGGAAAGAACCTCATCATTGTTGCTAGACTTGCTAGAAATAGCAGCCAAAACTCCCTCAAATCATACCCTTTTCTGTCTTGAAAAAGGACACATTGGATAATTTAGTCCTAGAGTTAGTGGGGGGGGGGGGAACAGATGGTCAATTGTTGGAATTCCTTTCATCATAGGTCTACTCGACAAGGTCTGACCTAGTGCTAAACAATCAACATTTACTTATCGTCATGTATTTAAAGAGTTAAAAAAATATATTAATCGCGGTTCTCGTTTGTTTCGTCTATATAAAAAATTACAAACTATTTATTTTACGTCCATCAGACAAACATTAAGAGTCAATTTGACATTTATTTATTCTACCATTTATTTACTCGAGGTTATTTGAAAGCCTTCACTTTTGATTTTTTTTTTAAAATTTTAAATCTTCCAACACGTTAAGAAAAATTCGCAAATTAAACTTGACTAAGGATATTGAATATTGAAGTTGAATACTACTGATATATGTTGTTTTAGCTCCAGAGCAGCCCTGATAAAGCAGACCTATTTATGATCAAAGGTGTTCCAGCCGTAACCATTTGGTCTTTTTTTCTTCTTCTCCAGACATAGTTTAAGGTGTGATTTAAGGGAGATTTAGTTACTATTTCTTTTTAGTAGTTCGAGCCACCTCGTTGAACCTCACTTCCTTGTTGGTGCGTATGTTACATTGTTGTTAACTCCAGGTCAATTCTGTACGAGCAGATCTATGACCGAAGCTGTTTCAGCTAGGACGCTTTTTAGGGATATGTAGGTCTACATTATCTATTGTTTCCTGTCCTTATATAAAACGGTGGGGGTGTAGTTTAAGCCGCTATTTCTTCTAGCAAGTCGAGCGACCATGTAGAGGCTCCTTCGTTGGCTATCTAGATACGTATGTTTATGTTGATATGCATATTTATTAAACCACTCCCAGATATGTATATTTATTAAACTAATCCAAGTTTATATATCTTTCAACACCAGTTGACATTTCTTTTCTCTCCAGCGAAGGGTTATATTTCTGAAACGTTAGACTTCTCTTCCACACAGCATAAAACTTATTCCACTGTTTGAATTATTTGTATTACTTTTTGTCAACGCAGAACATCGCTAGTTTCTTCAGATTCTACTGTTTCATTATATTTATGTAGCCTATGTCTGTACCCCAGGCAGATAAAACATGCTATCAAAATTAAATATCCGAAACTAGTAAAGGTGGGTGGGGTTGGGGGAAACACGTTTGTGTTAATGTTCTGACTTATCTAATAATAATAATAATTTCTTTATTTGCCACAAGGGTGACGGATGAGAGGGCTTACAAATACAAGAACGGTTGGGGTTTACTCGGAATCGATTACAGAAAAAACAGGCATGGAAAATAATATCTGTGACGTCTTGAAACGATGAGTGAATTCCTTTCGTCTGACTATCACTGTCGGGGTTGTCTCGGTGATAAATATAGACAACGTTTTTAACACTGAACTATATTGTTTGTTCCTATAAAAAAATGTGTTAACTATGTTGTTTAGCAGGTCAATCCTAATAGAGCAGACCTATGATCAAAGGTGTTCCATCCGTAACCATCCCGTCCTTTTTTATTTCATTTTTTTATAAGATAATTTAAGGGAGATTTGGTTGCTATTTCTTTCTTGCAGGTCGAGCGACAACTGCATAGCTCGCTCCCTCGTTAGATTGTTGTTTAGTACCAGATCAACCCTATGATTAAAGGCGTCCCAGCCAGGAACAGCCGCCTAGAAAACTCGACTATCAAACAACCCTTCGCTTCCTTTCTTTCTCGGATACAGACTGCCAAGAGAAATCTTGGGCTGCTAAATTATTCATAATTTCTGGAACATAACTTGAAACTAAAAAAAAAGAAAATGGTTTCGTTACAAACGCTCATCATAAGCAACCTTCTCCCACCATTGTAATAATAGTACGTACAGGTCTTGTGGTTTAGCCCCAGATTACCTATGGTCTAGGAGGCCTATGATCAAAGGCTTGCCAGCCGTGACCATCTCGTCTTTTTAGAATTTTTTTTTATAGATACTGTAGGACCATATAGTGTCACCTTTTTTAAGCCGGTAGGGAGTGATTTGAGGGAGATGTGGATGCTATTTTTAATAGGTCGAGCGACTGCGTATTAGCTGCATCGTTGGTTCATAGTATGTACTTTTGTTGTGTAGCTCTGAACGGACTTACATCTATATTGTTCCTAATATATCTTTCTCCACCTAGCTGACGACCATACTGCATACTCAGACATGCGGTATTGTAGTTTGGACATGTTGTACTCTCTCCACTGTCCAGTTTATTTTTGTACGGCTGCTGTTGCCCCAGGTCAGCCCTAATCAAGCAGATCTATGGTTAATGGAGTTCCAGCCATGACCATAGCGTTTTTTTTAAGGTGGTATGGTTTTTTATCGATTAGTCAGGAGGAAAGGGCAGTGCCCATCACCCCTTTTCAGGGCCTCCAATACTGGTGGGAGGGAAGGAGGGAGGTATCTTCAGACTGGAGGCCTGGCCCGAATACTTGTAACGGAGCCGACTCCACTAAAGGCACCCAAGGACCAGGTGGTGGTGTTAAACCAGGCATCGGATTAAGTCTACCGTGGTATGAGGGAGATCCGGTTGCTATTTCTATCAGGTCGAGCAATCAGGTAAACTCTTCTTTGTTGGTTCGTATGGATTCTAGAGGTGGCCAGAGCCGAGGTTGGCAAGCTGGACTCAGTTTGAGTGTTACAGTTGCTGGTCCTCTACACTTACTATTAGTGGTGTGCATCCCAGCATAGTGCTCCTGGCTATTGATGTTGTAGCTATTTCTGTGTATATGTGTTCTTATGTTTGTCCGGGCCAAATGGACGATATAGTGTTTTTTAGGGTGATGTTGTAGTAGTTTTCTAGACGATTTTCCATAAAGTGGCTGGGATTTTGAGGGTTCGAGTTTGCTGCAGCAACAAACTGTGCTACTTGCAGAACCAGGTGGTCTTTCATTTTTAGTATTTTTGCTTTGATGTGTAGGTGGTCTGTGGGTGTGCAACTGGGCTCTTTTGCATTTTATGTAGTTCATTGAGGTTTGTTGGGGGAAAGATTGCGGTCCCAGGCAGGGATAGCATAATCCATGATGGATTTAATGTAATATTTGTACATCGCTTGTTTCTGGCTGTTGGTCAAATGTAGTACCTGTGAATGCTTTGTTTGTACATCATTTTGCTTTCTTTGTCATGTTTGTGAACTTTGAATGTATGTAAATCCTAGTAGTTTTGGTTTTCTGTGTATATGGTATGTTTATGATGCTCAGTGTGATGGTTGGTTGTGTTTGATGTTCTCTGGTGTTCTGGTAGGAAGGGAGGTGGTGGATTTCATAGTTACTACTTTAAGTCTGTTGTTTTGGAGCTAGGTTTCAAGGTGATTTATGTAGGGCTGTGGCCCTGCCAAATGGGTAGGAGGAGGAACAGGAGTATAACTTGAGTTCAAATTCAAATATACCCATTTGAATCTTCAAATAGCTGGAATTTTTCTGTAAGTACGCAACATCCTGACTTACAAACATTCGATATTGACTGCACAAATGACTGTTCTCTCTCATTTGAAAATAAAACAACAAAAAATACTTAACCTTTTCGTTACCATATTTCTAATGAAATACACTGCCTATGATTTTCAATTAATGTTGAAAATAGTCAAGAATTTGGAAGGATTTAGTAAAATAACTAACTTTTCCGTCATTAAGTTGGTGTTTGGAATATAACTTAGCAAAAGGTTCTTACATAAAATTATAATGGAAGGTTCAAATTTAAATATGAACACTTTGAAACAATTTGTTTTTTTTATCATAGAACCAGGAGCAGTTTCAGGCGGGTTTATATCAAAAGGGTTAACTCCAGCTTTTCTGCTACCAAAAACGTCCACAATCTTTGAAATCATAAACATTTGCAAAGTAAACTCGTCAAACACTGCCAATACACAGTGATTATATATATATATTTATCTGTAATTAAACACATTGCTTATGCAAATACTAGTGAACCGAAGTGTGGCACATTTTTTGGTCCTTCAAACAAGCGAACTTGCATATAATTATTTTCTTATCCAGAATTTAATATTTAAGAAAGTATATTGCAAAATTCCATGTGGATCACTATTCAATCAGAATTACATTACATACATTAATATAACGAAAGAATGAAAAGTTAAAAACAGAAATGGAAAGCCCAATCAAAAAGTAAAATCTATTGATATCACCAGGCCAGTGCAAAAGATGTGAAATGTAGGCCACATTTTTACTGATAATTGAACCAGGCCAGATGTAAAATGTAGGCCACATTTTAACTGATAATTGAACCAGGCCAGATGTAAAATGCTGACACCATTTCAAACTGCTCATTAAGTATTTTAGTAATTGAGTGATAAATACATCTGATTTATGGGTTAAAGGTATAATATACATGTACATGTAGTGTACACACTGTACTTACAAGCTACGGAACAGAATTTAAAAAAAAAATAGAACCATCGATAAGAAAGGTAATTCTTTACCAAAGTGTCCTCCGTTTGCCTCTAAACCGGGGAGGGGGGGAGCTCCCCACTCAAAATCAGGCCCATGCCAACTGGCCCACCTGCCCCCACCACCTCTGCTTGGGCCTGAATATCACTTAGAAGCATGTGGTGTGAAAAAAAAAATTTTTTTGAAACATTTCATAGTGTATATGGTGGTGCTTATTAGGGTGCAGTTTGTTGGTGTTTCTGTGATCATGCTGTTTTTCTTTTTTAAAGAAAGTCTGGTGTTTGTGAGATTGCATGTAATGTGTGTTTGTGTGTGTATCTATATTTACTTTATATAATTCTAAAGCAATGGATTTATATATTAGTAGATAAAGTATATCATCATCTTCATCATTTTTATGTCTGCTTTTTCATGCTGGCATCCTTCTTTGCTGTCCAGGCTACACTCTTTACTTGAACTTCTCTCCGAAAGGTGGTGTCTGTACATATGTAGATTCCACTTTCCTCGCCACTCACCTCTCTCACCTGGATATTAGCAGCAAAGACTTCTAATTACTCTGGCTCAAAGTTTCCCTTTCCAACTCCTCCAAATACATCTTCCTATTCTGCTCTGAACTACTCCAACCACCAACAACTCTTCAACCATATCTCTTCCTGCATTGAAGATATCTATCCCACTTCACCCCTCTCCGAAGTCATCGTCTTTGGTAACTTCAATGCTCAACTCTTCTTGGCTCTCACATTCATCCCATACTGATGCTGCTGGTGAAGAAGTGAATCTTTTGCAATCCTCAACTTTCTACATCAACTAGTTTCATCCCTTACATGCATCCCTGACATCTTTCTCTCCTCCAAACCCAACCTCTACCATATCATAACTGTCTCTGCACCTATTGGGTCATCCAACCACTACGCACCACACATCCACATACTACACAGTTCCATCCCCACCTCTCAAACCCTATGGTGCTTTAAGTCAGCTGACTGGTCGGAGCTCTGCCAATTTTATGCTATCTCTGGCTGTACATGTGCTTCACCCTTGATCCACGAGCAACAGCTATGCAGGTGATTGAAACGGTCCTTTTAGGTATGTCTCTGCACATCTTACAACAAAAGCTTACTGCCCGAAGTACTCCCAAGTGGTTCACTCATAGCGGCGCTGCAGCAGTTCAGGCAAAAAATATGTCCTTCAACTCTTGGAGAAATTACTCACCTCCACAATCTTGTCCGCTCTTAACTAGCACTGCAACTTCTGCAAGACCATCATCCGAACTGTGAATAATACCTCCATGCATCACACCACCCTCAAGTTCTCCCACTTGCTAAACTGCAGCCAATCCTTTTGGTTCCTTGCCAAAAGGATCTCTATCAACTTTGCAAAATTCTTCTTTTGCCCACTTCTGAACCATGATGGTTCTACGAGCATTATTCCTGCAGAGAAAATTATCTCTGGTCGATTCAAACCAACAAGCCCTGACAATGTCCTTTCCATTATCCTCAACCAATGCATCCAAGAGCGCGCTTGTATCTTCACCAAACTCTTCAATCTGTATGTCTGTCTTTCTCTCTCTCTCCTCCTCTCTCTGGATATATCCTGATCTTTGAAAGCACACTACAATGTGTCCCCTTCCTAAGAAGGGCCACCCTCTGACCCTACCAGTTACTGTCCTATCGCATTCACTTCCAATATCTCGAAGGTGATGAAGATAGTCATTAACAGTAACGTTCTCCAACACCTTCAATCTCTGTGCCTCCTTAATGACCACCAGTATGGCTTTTATAAAGCCAGATCTACTGGAGACCTTCTCTCCTATGTCACTCATCAGCGGGCTCTCAGCTTTGAGAAATTTGGTGCAAACAGTATTTTTTGTTGTCGACATCAGTAAAGCTTTCGATCATGTCTGGCATGCAAATTTTCTGTCAAAACTGCTTGTCTATGGGCTCCATTTGTTTCTTGGATCGGTGGTTTCCTGCCAGATCGAACTATTGTGGCATGTGCTAATGGATCTTTGTCTGACCCACACTTTATCAGTTCTGGTGTACTCCAGGATCTGGTTTTGTCCTTGACACTCTTCCTCCTATACATCAATGACCTACTTACCATCACCTCAAACAATGCGCTATGCAGATGATACCACTCTTTATTGTCCCTAACCTTTTGTACACAAGCAACCTGGACACCTCATACCTAATCTGTATCGACTCCATGATCAAAGACCTTGGAAACATCGTTTCAATTGGATTCATGCCAATCTTGTTTCTTTCAACAGCACACAAAAAAACAAACGCATATCAAGAAGAAATTATTGCATTTCAACCCCCCCGTATACATGAACTGTACGCATCGAAACCTCACATTCACCAGAAATGATCCTCATTGATCACTGAGGATCCTTTCTGGTGAATGCATAGCAAAGACTGCATCTCAAAGGCGAGCCTTCTTCTTTAGAGCCAAAAAATGCATTCAGTTATCAACTAATAACTCTCTACAATGCTTGGGTGTAACCCATAATGGAGTACTGTTCCTGCATCTGGTATGGTGTTGCTGCTACACACACATTCTTTACTGTGTTCCAAAAAAGGCATGAAGTCGCTCACAAACGTATTCCAACCTCTGGTCCACAGATGTGCTGTCTCCTCTCTCTTCCTGTTCTACGGCTATTACTGTACCTTTTGCTCCTCAAAGCTGGCTAGTCTCATGTTACCTCCACTCAGGCACTCCTGTTTTACTTTTCTCTCCTCTCATCACCCGTATTGTGTCCACATCCCAGGTCACCACTTAGCAATTCACCCAGTCCTTCCTCCTCCGGAAGTTCAACCTTCAGGAATTCCCTTTCTGCATGTTTTCCTGCAGTCGTATATGTGAAACAGTCACCAGTCTTGGCAGGTCTGTGAAAGCCATGGGCATAACCCCTTCCTCCAAACCAAAAAAGAAAAGGTTATGCAGCTGTGTCTGGGAATAGTGGGAACATTGTGTTTCAGTCTGCATATGTGGATGTGTGGATAGGTGGTGTAGGTATATGTTAAAAGACTAGAGGAGAGAACCGATCCAGTGTTCCAGAGAAACCATACTTCTGCCTAGTTGGGAATCACTGCACTCTGATATGTAGTGTTTTATTGTACGAGATGTAGTGTGACAGTCTGAGCACATTGTTATTTTCTCAATTGTCCAGTCTGTATAACTAGTCTTGTGGCCATAGCTGGAGCTTGCACGGTGGCCTCATCTGGTGCATGACAGTTACTGTTCATCTTTTTTTATCTCTGGTGGTGTGCATCTCATCTCGATGTTTGGGGATAATGAGTTTCTTTTTGTGTGTATGTGAATTTTTAATATTTGGACCTAGTGGGAAGGATAGTGTTTTTAGTATGGTGTCTGGACTGTTGTAGTGGTGACTAGGTGTTTGATAGTTATTGTGCAATTAGTGGCATGGATTGAGGTTTGCAGTTGACTGCAACAAACTGCACCTCTTGTCTTTGATTTAAAATAA
Organism: Muusoctopus leioderma; assembly: GCA_027124095.1. Classification (NCBI taxonomy): domain Eukaryota; kingdom Metazoa; phylum Mollusca; class Cephalopoda; order Octopoda; family Octopodidae; genus Muusoctopus; species Muusoctopus leioderma. Next base: position 7,810,130 of record JAOPJM010001463.1, on the reverse strand, counting down.
TTTTTGTTTTATGTAGGTGGTCAGTTTGTAGCTAGTGATGATATATATAGTGCACTGTTTTGTGTCCTTTGTAGTACATTGTGGAGAGACTGGGTGCCCAAGACTGGACTGGCATAATGCATGATGGACCTTAATATATTATTTGTACACTAGTGTTGTTTCTTTCTATTGGACAAATGTGGTGTCTCTAAATTTTCTTAGTGTGATTGTGCATCGTTTTGCTTTCATTTTATATGTGTTATAGAGATGTTGACAATCCTTGGTATTTTGTCTTGTGTGTAGGGTATATTTATATTAAATGTAATGGTTAGTAGTTACAGCATTGCATTTTTGAAAATCTTGCCATAACGTGGAATTCCATAATGTGAAACCTATTTTCCCATTGACTTCCATGTTATATAAGAAGATTTTGAAGAACGCAACGATTCTGTAGCATGGGGATGCCTCTGTGTTGCTGGTAAAAAGAGTGACGGCAGATTTGGCAGATGGTACTTTTACTTTGTTTGGGGTAAGGTTTGTAGGTGGTTGATGTAGGGTTAGAGTAACTGTGCTTCTGTCGGGGAAATAGCCTGAGTCTGATTGTCATCTGCATATGAAGCTATGTATGCTTTGTGGTGGTATGGGAAGGTGGTGTAAATTTAAGTTAAAAGGAGAACATATTCTTGTAGTACACTGTTCTGTAAATTAGATTTTAAATGTGTTATTGTACACTACTGCATATCAAGGATGACAATTGGGGGAAAAATTGTCAAACAAGTGTAAGGAGTCTGCAGAAAAGGTGGTGAGGTCTGATCTCAGGATGCTGGACCTCATAAAAGAGATGAAGGACTGTGATGGGTAGTGGGAAAAAACTTTGCTGGAAAAAAAATGTACTTAAAATGATGATGATGATGATAGGCTTGGCAACCTTAAAGATAGTTCGCTATCACTTTGTGTTGTTTTTTAAGGTGTTTAGTATTTTGATTATAAGTATGTAGTGGAATAGTTAAAAGCATTGCTGACGTCGATGGTAGTCAGAAAAGTGTGTATAAAGTTTTTGTTGTTGAAGCAGTTGTAGCAAGTCCCCTGAAAGTAGCTTTAGAATCGCCCATTATTTGTGTGAACAAAGATGGACTCGTCTGTCGTAATTCCACCAATGGCGATTCACCACGTGACCAAGCCATTTCGTCACTGGGGCATTTTCCTGCCAATTCCAGCTCACCACTATAAATAGCCAATGCTGGGGCGGTAGAGTTAGTTAGTCCAGCGGCACGATGGCCTGGATGACTCACAGACAGACACACACACATTGACTACGACACCTCTTACTCTCTCACTACTAAGGTGCTTCGCTTCTGGCTGTTCAGATATCTATCATGCGCCACGAG
>JAOPJM010001463.1:7435083-7445583 GCA_027124095.1 Muusoctopus leioderma | reverse complement strand
AACCACTTTACAGAGTGTACTGGGTGCATTTTATCGTGGCACCAACACTAGAGAGGTTGTCATGTCCAAGACATGACTAAAGAGTTCTGTCTACCGTGTGTTGTCACCAATCGATCACCAAAACACTTTAGAGTGCACTGGGTGCATTTTATCGTGCCACCAGCACTAGAGATGGTGCCTTGTCTCTTGCAGGCTAAAGAGTCCTCTCTACTCTACATAGTCTCCATTCTATGAGGGCAAACGTGACCAGAGAGTGTGAATAGGAGATAAGTTATGTATGAGAGGGTGAGATAGGGAAAGAGTATGAGTATGAGTGAAAGTGGAGGGAAGCTGAGATTGGAAGAGAGGATTGAGGATGCATGTAGAAGGTGAGTGATGTATGAGGGGGCAGCGAGTGTAAGTAGAAGGTAAGTGATGTATGAGAGGAGGGAAGTGATGTATGAGAGGAGGGAGTGTAGGTAGAAAACAGGTCATGTGTGAGAGGGTGAGAGAGGGAAAGAGCACGAGCATGGGAGAAAATTGGGGAGGCTGAGATTGGATAATGGGAGAGGATTGAGGATGTGAGTAGAAGATGAGTCATATAAGAGGGGCAGGAGGGAAGGAGCAATAATATGGGTGTGGAGAGGGCAGGAGGGAAAGAAGGAAGGAGTAAGGATATGGGTGTGAGTGGGAAAGAGCACGAGCATGGGAGAAAATTAGGGAGGCTGAGATTGGATGATAATGGGAGAGGATTGAGTAGAAGATAAGTGATATAAGAGGGGGGAAAGAGCAAGACTATGGGTGTGGAGGGCAGGAGGGAAGAAAGGAGTAAGGATATAGGTGTGAGTGGGAAAGCAGTGATTATGGGAGGGCAGGAAGGGAGGAGAGTATGAGTATAAAAAGAAAAGTAGTGGTTGTATGATTGTGAGAGGGGGAAGAGTATGAGTATAATGGGAAAGTAGTGGTTGTATGATGGTGAGAGGATAGTGGAAACTACATATTGGCTGTTGGATATAAGATTGTATTGGCAGCAGGCAGAGGTGGGTGGATAAGTATAAGGGGAAAAGTTGTGGTTGTATGATGGTGAGAGAGGGATGTGGAGAGGATAGCGGAAACTACATATTTGGTGTTGGATATAAGATTATATTGATAGCAAGTAGAGGTGGGTGGTGGTTGGTGGTACAAGTAGCAGTAGAAGTGAATGATGGCATGTGCAAGCATAAATGTTCATTAAGCAACACATGGGGAGAATAAGTAGAGGGTGGCTGATGGATATGGATAGGTCTGATGTCAACTAATCATGATGGAGTGTGGATAGAACTGGTAATGATACTGGGTGAAGATGGGGCTGGGGGAAGAAAAGATGCCAGGGTGCTGAAGATGGTGGGGTGCTTGGCAGAAGCTTGCACTGGAGGAGTGGGTTCTCTCCTACACTGCGTGTTGCCAATCATCATGGTCTTCAGTCATCTCCTTTGTGAGGTTCAGCTTCCTGAGGTCAGCCATCACCACTTCATCCCATGTCTTCCTAGGTCTCCCTATTCCATGGGTTCCAACCACATCAAGGGCTCGGCACTTCTTTATACAGCCAGCATCCTCCATATGCATCACATGCCAATACCAGTGCAGTCTTTTGCCTTGCATACTACATCTGATTCCTCTTATACCTAACCTTTCTCTCAGTTCATTCGTGCTCCATCTTTCATGCACACTGATATTACACATCCATCGGAGCATGCTCGCTTCATTCCTTTCCAGCAAGTGCAGATCTTCAGCACTGAAAGCCCAGGTTTCGCTACCATGCAGTATCACATTTCATACACAAGCATCATACAAGAGCTTCTCTCTTTGTTGCCAGCAGAGGTAATAGCTCCCTTCATTATATGATATTCTAGACAATAGCAAACTCACACCATCATTGCGATAAAATTTATTGATAATATTTGCTAGAGCTATTAGCAGTTGTAATTCACATTATTCTGCTTGCCTCAGTCTACCTAGCTGAAAACTAGTAGCATTTGCACTTCAGTCAATTCCAATTATATGAAATTATGGGATGGGGATGGATTTTAAAAATTTAGATATTTATTTATAAATTGTTGGAGCATGTTTTTTATTTATTTTTCATACTTTTTTTCCAGTAACCCCACAAATCCAGTGTGGAATTGTACACCCTATCATTAAATAATATCATGATGCAGACAAGGCAGGACAATTCCTAAATCAAAACATATGTATAAGGTATGGAACACAATGGCTTCAAGATTAAGGTGCTGGTCTACTGACTGCATGGTCACAAGTTCCAATCTCACTCCTATGGCCATTGCAGTGTGTCTTTGAGAGAGGCACATAACACTGCTTGCCTTAGTATCCTACTTCCTACTTCCTATTTGAGTTATAAAACAGTATGATGAGCCTCCATGTGAGATAAAAAAAACAACAAACTGTTTCAACATATAAAATGGTATTTGAACTTGGAAACTTTTCACTCACCTTGATGTGGTCCAGCCAGTGTGTTGACTCAATATTGGACAACCAGTGAGTTTCATTAATGTTTGGAAAACAGACATCTTTTAGCTTTCTCAAACTGAAAGCAAAAGAAAAACAGATATTTGTCTTCATGTCTGGACAACAGCAATGTGGACATTGTAAAATGTGTGTGATGTTTCGAGATTGAGATTAGCAGGTAAATATTGTAATGTGTTGATGTATGGACATTGTATAGTGGATGTTGTAATATATGTAATTGAAAGGGACATTGTAATATGTGTTGATGTTTGGACATTGTAAGGTGGACAAGGTAATGTTTTGATGTTTGGACATTGTAAGATGGATATTGTAATATATGTGTTGATAGGTGGACATTGTAATATATGTACTGATGTCTGGACATCAATATGCAGGGAAGAGGACATTATATGTTGTTGAATGGACATTGTATGTTTGGATATAATATATTTATTGTTGTCATGAAATCATAGAATGGTATACATTGGGCATTATATATAGTCTGTTGCCAGAATACATTGTAAGGTGAGCATTAGACACATTGTTGTCAGAAGATTTGGGTGAAGTGGGCAGTAGATGGGCAAGTATATGTATTCTTGAACTTGCGTGCATGTGTATTATAGGGTGTGGATGTGTAAAAGACCCTATTTACCTCTCTCTCATCACATGAATGTTAGGAATATCAAAAAAGATCAACTCTGCATTATGATAAGCATCTTCATTCTCATATCCACCTCCTTTAGCCTGAAAAATATCATGAAAGATAGATTTATTGCACCAATTAACTACTCTCTCTCTCTTCCTCTCTGCTACACTCATGCATACATACACACACACATGTATACATAAATACACATTAAGATGTACGTCTGTAATAGGTGGAGATTAATATTACTGGTTAACAAAACATACACCTATAAGAAAAATATCTAATTTATTTGGGAGGTTGACCTTTTAGAGTGATCTTACTGATTGCCATAACTCATTAAGGCACAGGAGCATCACTAAAGACTATCTTCAAGTAGTGAATCTTTGGTGGGTCAAATTAGTGGAACCCATCATTTCTTATTCAGTCTCTTTATCTCTCTGAAGCTATACATCCTCATGAGCATTTGAACAGTACTACAGGGTGCTCATCAATGTTTACTGTGTAACCACTGCATACAGTGCTAAGTTGTTCCTACATTGCAGCAAGGTCGACTGGGTCATTTGTAAGATAATTGTCTTTACTGTGAACGCAAAGCTTTGTCAGTGACAAAGCTTTGAACTTCCAACTTTTGAACTGCTTCTCTCAGCCATGCACACTCTCAACCATCAGTAATATGCTTTCAAAGAAGAACAAGAAGGAAAAAAGAAAATGAAGAAAGAAAAGAAAAAGAGAGAAAAGACAGAAGAAAAAAAAGTAAAAGTAAAATAATAATAAAAAGAAAAAGAAAGAAGGTAAAAGAAGAAAGAGAAGAAAGTGGAAGAAGAAGAAAGAGAAAAAAGTATCATCCATGCCAAAACAATAACTGACCTTGTTGGCCATGGCATTTGCACTGGGACGAGCATCCATGATGAACAGTTTGTGTGACTGAGCATTTGCATCCATAATCATCTGAATGTACTGCTCATCCTCCTTGTTTCTCTTTCCAGTAACTCCAACCAATGGTTGGCTTGAACGGGTGATGGTCGCCTGTGACTCTGGGTGGATCCATGACATTACCTATCAAAAAGAGACTTGTTATCCAAAGGTAGTGGGAAGTGGGGTATTAACTTGCAGATGTTCAAACTGAACATTAACCATATCTATCCTATCATATCAGTTTCAGAAGTAAATGGACTGGATATTTTGGGTGAATTCAGATGTTTGCATTATAGGAAGAATTAGTAGAATATCAGACAAAATACCATGTAGTATTTAGTGGGTGAGAGTGAGTATTTTAGTAAACATTTAGCATTTTATAACCTGCTTGAAAATGGCCATAAATTGAAAATTCTAACAGGACTGGGTTGGTGAAAAATATAAATTTACACATCTGAGAAAAGTTGAAAATGATGCAGAATCTCTTAAAGGTGGTGAATTGGCAGAGTCATTAGAATGTCGGCTAAAATTCCTTGCGGTATTTGTTCCGGCTCTCTGTGCTCCGAGTTAAAATCCTACTGAGGTCAACTTGTGCTAGTGCCACAATAAAAAGGTACCCAGTACACTCTGTAAAGTGATTTACATTAGGAAGGGAATCCAACCATAGAAAACATGCTAAAATGGAATGTACGAAAGAGATGTGGTTTCGAAAGTGTTGGTGCCACAATAAAATGAACCCAGTACATCTTGTAAAGTGGTTGGCAATCGAACGGAGAAAACATAGGGTAGAGAGGGCTCTCTAGTTGTGTCGTGAACATGACAACCTCTCTAGCGTTAGTGCCACAATAAAAGCACCCAGTATACTCTGTAAAGTGGTTGGTGATAGGAAGGGCATCCAGCCGTAGAAACCAAGCCAAATGAAACATTTGAGTGAGGCGTGGTCCCCCGACCCTGCGGGGCGAAATCACCAGTCCAACCCATGCCAGCATGGAAAACGGACATAAAATGATGATGATAATGACTGGAGTGGTGAAAATATCCATTTTCGTATATGAGATAAGTTGAAAATGATATACTAAAGAAACTCTGTGCGCGATAATTGTGTTCATCCATCACTGCTTAAGTAGTCTGCTAACAAGCCAAGGAGGACTGCTAGAGATAGCAGCTAAATCTTCTTGAAACCCTACTGTCTTAAAAATAAAAGGAATGTGACAATGAATAATGTAGCCCTAGATTTTTGTTTTTCTTAGACAAAAAAACAACAATGTAAGGATAGTCTGCTCTATTTAGGCTGACTTAGGGCTAAATAACAACAACATAGTCTGTTTCAGATTCCGTAAAGCTGAAGTGTGAAGAAGAACAACATTGGAAGCTGTTGAGACCTGCATTACCAGAAAAGGATGGAGATGACTAGGTCAGACAAATTGTTACAAATGGATGAGGACTCTATTGAAAATCCCTCATTAACATGGGCAACTGTTTTTGTTTAGCCTTAGCTTAGCTCTGATCAAGCAGAACTATGATCAAAAGTTTCCCAGTCATGACAATCTTGTCTTTCTTTTTCAGACATTGTGTATCTAGGACTACATTACCAATGTGTACTCCCTTGTTTTAAGATGATAAGGTATGGTTTGAGGGAGATTTGACTGCTATTTTAGCAGGATGATCAACCACATAGAGGCTCTTTCATTAGCTTGTTAGGCAGTTGATGGGAAAAGGAAATGTGGTTGGCATGCACCACCATGACTACATAAAGTTAAGGTAGATTGCATGAGCAACTGGTGGAGTGGTCAGCCATAATGACTGGATGGCTTTCTGTTTGGCTGTGTATGATGCATGGCAGTGAACTGTGATAGAGTGGAGGGTTATGTGTCAGGCTGTGTATGCTGTAAGGAAGGCAAATCATGATGAGTTGAGTGCAGATTAGCTTTAGAATACTTGTTTCAGAGAGACAAAATTTATTTTAAAAAAAACGTGTTTTATATTGTAGTGTATATGGTGATTCATTTGAAGAACAAAACAGAAAGGATTAAAAACCAAAATACTAACTGGAAGACGTGCTCTGCTACGGAATCCAGCAACATGACGCAAATACTCATCAGAAGCTGTTTTAGGAACAACCAGCTGAAAGAAGAAAGAAGAGGTTGGAGTGAGTCAGATATAAAATGACCAGGTGGATAAGATACTGGACAGATAGTGGTTCATGGGGTTGTGTGTTTATATTCCACTACAGCTGTTTCATTACTTTTGTGGGCAAGAGCCATTTAAACATATCTAACTTAAAAATACTTATAGTGTAAACATTTTCTGCAGAAATTACTCATGGTTATTCATGGTACATTAAATATTTTGGTAACTAATTTATGATTGAGTGAAGAATAACTGTTTAAATTTTTATTAAGTCTTTAAACTTAACTGTCCTGTCTTGTAGTCAGACACAGTGTATTTATGATTACATTATCCAAAGTGTCCCTCATTTTTAAAGACATTAATTTGTTCATTAGTTCTTTAATTTGTTTTAGCAATCACAGTGAAGGCCATGCTGGAGCACTGCCTTTGTTAGGATGTGATTTGAGGAAGATTTGGCTGCTATTTCTAGCAGGTCTAGTGAGTGCATAGAGATTCTCTCATTGTCTTTATCACATGTGGTTCTCTATGGTAGATTAGATAAAGAAAAATACTAACTAGTATTAATACTAACCAAACGAGGCACTCAGTTGTGTTATGCCTGTGGATAAGACACACAACTCTGCCTCAGTTTGCTGGATTCACAAAAAGGCAGGCTTTTAGAGGTTCAGTGGCCAGCAAGTAGGAAGAACAGCCAACTGTAAAAACAAAGGCTTCAACAAAAACCCTTCCACCACGATAAGCAAGAAATAAAATCCAAAAATATGCATGAAACAGCTGAAGCATTTTTTTTTTACATCTGCTCCCTTTTCTGACTTGCTTTACAACTTGACCATTAAGTAGGAATTAGATCCCTATTTTTCAGCTAAGCTAGACTGGGGTGGTTGGTTTATCCATTGATGGCGGGTCTAATAATGGGTGTTAGGCCTTACAATGGCTGGTTATTCTAACCATGGTTGGTAGGGCTAACATACTGCCTGGTCCTTGGATGTCTTTAGTGGAGTTTGTTCTGTTGCAAGCAAAGAGGTAACAAGTGTTAGTTGAGGAGAGGAAAGGACAACAGTCAAAGCAAGGAAAAAATAAAAAGAACACCAGTAGATGTTAAAAAGATACATATGTGGCATGTATGTGTGTGTGTGTATATATATACATAAACACACACACATATATATATATATATATATATATATATATATATTTGTTAGGTTTTGAGGATTTAGTGTAATCCGAGCGTAATCCTTATTCAGCACTCGATGCCATCTCATGGCTAACTAAATGGTGAAGAATAATATTCAAATGTTGTGAATGTGTTATTCCATAGAATATAATCCATCGGTGTAGTAATTCCTGGTACATATCATTGATATTAGGAGTTGGTATGCGTTGTCACAGAGTATTATAAAGACAAAGATGAATTACATCTGTTTATTCAGCTACAATTGTTTCAAAACTACATTATTCCAAAACTACAAACTTTACATAAATTATTATGTGATAAATTACATGATTTATACACAATTTATATGTAGATCGATTTAATGTGGTGCACCACCTTCTCAGACTGATGTAAACATAGCTGATCATATACTTGATATGCATTATTTATATATCTCAGAAAACAGGATAAATTTACAGTATACGTTATAATAATAATCGTTTCTAACATAGGCACAAGGCCAACAACCCCAGTACTTGACTGGTACTTTATTTTATCGATCCCGGAAGGATGAAAGGCGAAGTTGACCTCGATGGGAATTGAACTCAGAGCGCAGTGAGCCAGAACCAAGAATTATAAAGATAGTATCAATAAAGATTTCTTTTACTAGCCACTAGGTCCTAAGAAACAGTAGCGAATGTATATCGAATAAAAGGGTGTAATCAACATTAACAATAAAGACACATTAATAAACAGATTACAATAAATAGCACGAACAGTATATAGAACAAGAACATAACAACAAGAAAGGATCCAGAAACGGGGGTGGGGAATCCGTATGGGATGATTCGTGTCACCCCCATCCCCACAACTTCGTATCACTCTGATATACCAAAGGCAAGTGCCTTCTCCCAGTTCTTGCCGCCAGCCTACAGTCACATAGTTAGAGTAGACCCACTTAGCCACATGAATTTCGCTACTATCACCCACCTTTTATAAATGGATGGCAGCAAACCCTTCTCTACTCTCACCATCCTCTTCAAGTGGTATTTTAAGAAGTTGATGAAGGCTTGGCCCGAGAGGAATAAGATCTGTCGTCAAACCTTTCGAATGCATCCATCACATAACTTCCTTCCTTCGCCATAGTCACCAGGTAGAGGAAGTCTACCCACCACTCTCCATTGCCAAAGGAAGGCGTTTGGAATGATATTCACAATAGACTCAGCTGATAGCCGGATCTGCCCTGCACTTAATAACAGTTGTTCGACATAAAACCACAAATCAGCAATGCATGGACACTGAAAGAGTTTATGCCGGGCGGTTTTCGCCACCCTGCACGCATCTCGAACAGTTTCAGTTGCTGTCGTCTCCAACACAGCTTGCCTGTAGAGTTTATCCCGAACAGCCAAAGCTCGTTCTAGCACTGCCAAGGGCTTTTTGAAATTATCCATAATTTCCTATCTGAAAGTCCTCCATAAAAGACTATTCAGACTGTCTTCGTCGACGCCCATAATCGCTCCCAAGACATCGTCACTCATATCCTCCTCCTCTAACTCTCTATGGAATGCGAGGGTTAACTTTCCACCCATTACATGATCCAGCTGGTAGAATGCAGTGATCGCCTAGCAATATTTCATGCGCCAAGCTCCTAACCTCGGCCTGAGCTTCACCCAGGACTGCAGTTCTGTCAAAGAGACGAGCAATGGAAAGACATGTCACACGAACGGTGATCTCACCTCTTCACCGTCGTCGTCGTCCTCCGGAGATTTCTATAGATGTGAAAGTCTCAGCACGTCTCTGCGCATCATCAGCCGCCACATCCCGAAACCTCCTTGGAGTGGGTGTTGGAAGCAGATAGACCTCCTAACCAGCATAACCTGCCTTCCACAAGAAGCGAAAAAGCATCCGTTCCAATCTGATTAGATGTTTCCTGGGACAAGGTACGACGGTCAGGTGGTAGGTAGTATACCCTCGAAGTGATGTAGACGTTCGCCACTTCCCCCCGATCTTTCAGAGGCAGCTTTATCTCAGTCCATTTTTGTAATCGAGACTGGTCACCCTGCTCACGACCTCTTCCCTGGTTTTTATCCACCTGGAGGTCTTGTCCGAACCAGACCCCCAAGGACCTTAACCGACAGGTCCCTTCGTCCAGCTATAGAATCCACCGTCTCGCATCGACCTGCCTCTCCAGGTGCTGAGTTGAAAGCCCATCGTCTTGTCCTGGTTAAAGTTTGTTCCCGTTATCTCCTAGTACGCCTCCAGAATGGTACCGAACACAAACGGAAAACTAAAGACAATATTTGAAAAACAAAAACAAAGCAAAAACAAAACAAACAAACAAAGAACGAATAATCGTTAGCAATTGAATAGATAGATCACTATCAAGAATAGAACGCTTGTTTGATTAAATATCTCCTGATATTTCGATGAAATCCTATAAACAGAGGCAAAACTAATATTACCCAGCTTTCATTGCAATTTGGCAAAGATCCAATGTAATCAACACAAACTCCCTCTACCTCTCCCACCTCCCCAACATTTCCTACAGCTATTCAAATATTCTGTCCGCTCGGGCACTTGTCACTTTCTTGCTATATATATTTCTCTTTTTATAACCTCCATTCCCTCTCTTTCTTTCTTGCTCTCTGTCCCTCTCTCTCTCCGTATCTATCTGTCTATCTATCAATATCACTATATCTCTCTATCTCTCTATATATCTCTCTCTTCCTCGGTCTTTTTTTTCTTCTCTCGCTTATCATCCGCCATCGAAGTCATTAGATGAAACTCTGATATCGAAATTGCTGTTGTGTAGCCCTGTGTATGTGTATATTTATGCATGCCTAAGAGTGTGATTGCTAGCATATATATATGCATTTGTGTGTGTCTATATATATATATATATATATATATATATATATATATATGCACAAGCGTGTATGTGGTATGCACATGTGGTTGTTTATACGAATGTAGCTGCGTGTAGGTGTGTGTATATATATATATATACACACACACATATCTGGGTGTGTGCGTGTGTATGTGTGGGTGTCATGTGTGCGTGTACGTGTGTGTGTATCTGTATGTGCATTTGCGTGTATATATGCTGGAGAGACGGTAAGTGTGTTATGCATGTGTATGTATGGACTTTTCGATATTTATATATCTGTAT
>JAOPJM010001463.1:7194507-7208949 GCA_027124095.1 Muusoctopus leioderma | reverse complement strand
CTGGTACGGGCATGTGATGCGTATGGAGGATGACAGCTGTATAAAGAAGTGCAGGGAGCTCAAAGTGGATGGAACATGTGGAAGAGGAAGGCCCAGGAAGACATGGGACGAAGTGGTGAAGACTGACCTCAGAACGCTAGGCCTCACGGAAGAGATGACACAGGACCGTGATGTGTGGCGACATGCAGTGCTGGCCACACTCTTCCATTTCTGCCTAGGCCATAAGATGATAGACAGCTGGGCTGTAACACTGGGTCTCTCTCCCGGTATATCTGTTAAGTGTCCCTTCCTATCTATCTACTATCCTCATACTTAACCACGCACCACCACCACCTGCTATCATAATCTCATTTATCACCACTGTCTCTACACCATCAAAACATAGTGGCTCTGGATTTTTCTCATAACCACAGGCCTCACAGAAGAGATGACACAGGATCGTGATATCCTCCACCTCTCCCCATCTACCACTATCTAATTGGCCGCCTTGTCTCTTAGTAGACTAAGACTTATCCATATGCACCTATCACCCTCCTCCTCTACTCTCCCCATCTTGTCCACCTTGTCTCTTAAGTGGGCTAAGACTTATCCATACCCACCTATCAACCTCCCCCCTCCCTCTGTCCATACTCAAGCTACCACCACCTACCTGTCCACCTTATCTCTCAGTCGACTTTTAGCACTCTCATCTATCGACACATGAGGCTATCCATTATGTGACCTCTCTTGCTCATTCTCCTACCATCATCTACCCACTGCTTCCTCAATCAAACCCACCTCACTTCACCTCCGGGACTCCCTAGATCTCCCACGACGCCAATTAATGCACCGCTCACCCCCCCTCTCACGCATCGTTCACACTTTCAGCCACTCCCGTCTGTTTTCTATTCCACATTCTCGGGATGCATCAATCAACCTCTCTTCTTCTCACACCCTGAGCCACACTCTTCCATTCCTACCTCTCACTCTCAGATCACTGCTGTCCTCCAAAGGGCAGAGACTCTGTAGAGTAGAGGACTTCTCGGCCTGGTTATCCTCGCTAGTGTTGGTGCCACAATAAAATGCACAAAGTTGAGCGAGAAAACGTAGGGTAGAGAGGGCCCTTTAGTTGTGCCATGGGCATGGCATGACAATCTTTCTAGTGTCGGTGTCACGATAAAATGCACTCAGTACACTCGGTAAAGTGAAAACGTAGGGCAATGAGGGCTCTCTAGTTGTGTCATGGGCATGACAATCTTTCTAGTGTCGGTTTCACGATAAAACGCACCCAGTACACTCTGTAAAGTGGTTGGGGTTGGTGATAGGAAGAGCATCCAGCAGTAGAAACCATGCCAAATGAAACATACGAGCGAGACGTGGGCCGCTGACCTGTCTAGGAGAATGGTGACGCCAATGTCGAAATCACCCGTCCAACCCATGCCAGCATGGAAAACGGACATAAAACGATGATGATGATGATGATGAGATAAGCTGCAAAAAGTCCATTTATAGACATTTTCTGCTCTTTCATTACAGGACTTAACAACATCCTGCTGAGAATTTTCTAAGAGTTAAAGACAGTAGTGTTGGTGCTGTTCTGTCTTCGACTGTTACTATAAAATATCTACCACTTGTGCGTTCAATGCCACCAAATACCCCAATGTCCATCATTCTACCCCTATTATATTTCCTCTTAGAGAAATGGCTCTCATCTATTTCTACTACTATAGGAGTTCATCATCAGTTTTTTCCATGCTAGCATGGGTTGGACGGAGATTTGAGGCAGCATTTTACGGTCGGTTGCCCTTCCTGTCACCAACCATACTGATTTAGTATGGTAATCACAACACTGAATCACTGAACGTCAGGGCATCTGGTTATTGGAGACATAAACAAATTTCACCGATAAACAGCGTCAAGCGATGACGCACACACATACATATATGTATATATATATATACGACAGGCTTCTGTCTACCAATTCCACTCACAAGGCATTGATCGGCCCAAGGCTATAGTAGAAGACAAGGTGCCACGCAGCGATGTCTGCTCCTTCAGGAAATCCATACCACCAATTTCTATGGGATGTTCTTTGATGTAATAAATGCACTCATCTCGGCAGAACTGGGCCCAATCAATGCTAGTTTTCCCACGAGCAAACCCACATTCAGTAGCAGCATCCTTCAAAAGCAGATCTTTACTCCAGGTATAAAATTGTCGGAGAACAAACACGATCTTACGGACTTCCTATGTTTGCAACTACTCCAGTACAACCAGCATACTTATGTAAACTACATGGCACGTTGCATACAATGCATGTATAAGTATTTTTGATCAACCAGCGTTTGGCAAACCATTTCAAAATTCCCAAAGTATCTGCACCACCAATTGACCAGGACAAGTTGTTACAAAGTCCACTCTTCACCCTGGATCTCTGCATCAGTATAAACTTGGTCGACAATTCTCCTCTGCTTTGGACCTCTTTTATTTTTCATATTTACATTGTTTTCCATAACTACTTCTCTTCAGGTACTTCAAACTCCAATGAAAGTATTTTTTTCCCTTCTCAAACTATTACGGTATTCCCCGTACCCCCACAAGTGCTACCCACGTCTCTTCGGGTGCTTCTCAAACTCAAATGAAAGTATTTTTATTCCTTTACCAACTTCTACACGTGTTTGTCAAAAGGAAGTAATTTTACACAGAAAAAAAACAAAAACAACACGTGCTTTTAAAATGTAAACAATATTTGGCTTTTTGTTTTGGTATTTCACAAAAAAAAACAAATAAATAAAAAGATACAAAAGAATACACGTGCTTTTAAAATGTAAACAATATTTGGTTTTTCGTTTCTGTATTTCATGTAACCCTTGACGTTTTTATACACTCCCCATTTTCTTGAAATTACGCTGTGCTCCTCCACTTTTACCATATATATATATATATATATATATATATATAATATCATCATCATTATGTTACATCTGATTTTCCCTGCCGGAATTAGTTGGATGAGTTGTCATGATCTTATTTGGAGTTAGTGCCCTCCTATATGGGCCAGGGACCACATCTCACTTGTATGTTCAATTTTTGGCATGGTTTCTGTGGATGGGTGCTCTTCCTGTCACCAACCACATCACAAAGTTTATTGGATACATTTCATTGTGACACCAACACTAGAGGTTGTCTTGTTCCTGTCAAAGCTAAAAAGTCCACTCTACCCTAGGTTTACTCTAATTGTTTCATCGGCACCAGAGAGGTTGTCTTGTCCCTGACAACACTAAAGAGTCCTCTCTTCCTTCTACTGTCTCCTGTCATTTCTTCCTTTCTTCCCACACAACCGGGTGAGAGTTAGAGAGAGTGATAGGTATGAGGGCCAGGGTGATTGGAGAGAGAGTACAGGAAGATAGCCAGAGCAGGAGTGTGGTTGAAGAGAGAGAAATTGGTAGATAGCTACATGATAGCTATTGGTGTGGGCATTGAATAGAAACAACGTGATTGAGATAGTTGTTGGTAAGGATATTGAATAGAAACATGACCTAGATGGTGATTGAAGAAAGGGTAATGGGAGAGAACCAGACTGATAGGAGCAAGACAGTGATAGAGGAGAGTGTGTGTGTGATGGGAGAGAATGTGAATGATGGATGTCAATAATGACTGACAGAGGGAGGGAATTAATGGGAGAGAGAGAAAGTGATGGATGATTGTAAGTGGGATTGAATATAGAATGTTCCAAGGCATTGCCATCTGTCATGACACAGGCATCAGCATAATTTTATGTCCATTTTTCCATGCCTGCGTGAGTTGGGCAAGTCTTCTTCAGTATAGTGTTTCACCACTTGTTGTAGTGCCTTATCTCTTTCATGAGTTTCAACTGCTTTAGATCATTCTTCACTCCCTCTTTCCCAGGTTCTGTCCACTTCTTTACACAACTGACATCCTGCACATGCATCACATGTCCGGACCAACACAGTCTTCTGTCTTGCACACTACATCTGATTCCTCTTATATCTAGTTTTTCTTTCAGCTAATTTGCCATTCATGCACGCCAACATTACACATCCATCGTAGCATGCTCGATGGATGTGTAATGTTCCTGCCTTCACATATCTTCCGCATTCAAGGCCCACGTCTCGCTACCACACAGTATCGCACTTTGTACACATGTATCATTCAATCTGCCCTTCACTCTGAGAGAGAAGCCCTTTGTTACTAGCAAAGGTAATAGCTCTCTGAACCTTTTTTTTTTTCCTCTGGCAACTATGCTTTCCGAACATCCACCTCTAATTAGGTCACCTAGGTAACAAAAGCTATCAACTATTTCTAGGGAGCCTTCCAAGCATTTGAAGGAATGTATTTCATATGTACTCTTACTGCTAACTACTGCTGTACACCTGTCACATACAAAGTCTACCTTCCCAGCCAGCTTACCTGTGATCCCACTAGGCTACTTGTGCATTCATCCATAGTTTACACTGGGTACACTGTATAGAATTTCTACCTATTCCTTTTCTGAATATCGAGCTTGGCCAATTCTCCAATGGCAGTAGAGTCTGGTTCCCTTTCCTGCTAACTCAACCTTTAGGCTTTATTAGATTTATTCTGAGGTCTTTTAATTCTAGGTTTTGCTTCCAAGTTGGGAATTTCTTTTCTAAATATTTGACAAGTTCAGCTATGAGGACTATGTCAACAGCATACAGGAGTTCCCATGAGCAACCAGACTTCAACTCCTCTGTTATAGCCTGGAGGACTATTATTATTGAGCAGAAAGGGTCTGAGAACTGAGCCCTGATGGATACCAACCTGTACACTAAATTTTTCATTGAACATATTGCCAACTTTCACCTTACTGACAGCACCTCTTTACATGGCTTGCACAGCCATCATAAACCATTCATCTACCCCTGTTGTTTTTAGCCATGATGTGACTACTGAGCATGGAACCTTGTCAAAGGCCTTTTCCAGGTTGATGAATGCTAGGTATAGTGGCTTACTCCTAGCTAAGTACTTCTCTTACAGTAGTCTCATTATGAAGAGGGTATTGGTAGCACCTTCCTGGCATAAAGTTTAATTACATCTCATCTAATTTTCTTCGTAATCAGTTGTCCTATATCTCTTTCAGTAACATTCATAACCTAGTCCATCAATTGATGCCTCTGTAGTTTCCCCTTTCTAGTGCATCTCTTTTGCCCATGTAGTAGTTGCTGATGATACTGCTACACCAGTTATGATGTATGACATTGCCCTGTACGACCTGATTGCGAGTGACTAGCATGTGACCTACATCACCAGAATTATATATATATATATATATATAGGCACAGGCATGGCTGTGTGGTTAAGAAGTTCGCTTCATAACCACATGGTTCCGGATCTATCTCACTCCGTGGTACCTTGGGCAAGTCTCTTCTACTATAACCTCTGGTTGACCAATGCCTTGCTAGTGAAATTGGTAGACGGAAACAGTAAGCCCATTATATATATATATGTGTGTGTGTGTTTATCTTCATGAATTCTTCCTTGTTGACACTGTTTGGGCTACCAGTGCTCGTTGTTTATATTCCGTGTAGAGAATTCACTCACAGCTTTGGTGGTTCGGTGAAAATCAGTGGAAAAACTACAGAACAACTTGTATTCTTGTGCAGTAATCATTGAATTTGATTATATATACTGAAAATCATGAACAGTGATTTTATATTACTTGGATTTTAGACCATTTAAAAAAAAATATCATTTGCAGTGTAAATGTGCTAATATAGTTGATTGCTAATGGTTTTTCTTTTTGTAGCCCAATTAACAGAAAAAGAAAAGCTGGTGGAGAAACACCAAGAAACTGAAGAATTACCTGATTCCACAAGCACATATGTTCCAATAAGTAATGATGGTGGTAATGTACAATCCCAACTACAGAGTAATTCTGAAAGTAAAGTACTCCAGCAAACAAGTGAAGAGCAAGATCAACAATTATGTTCAAATCAAACTAATCCTTCAGAACGTTTGGCATCTCCACTTCCTTCTAATACATCTCCTCAACAATCTCCTGCACTTCCATGCCAATTATTTGAAGATAAGGAACAACCAGAAATATCGAAAAATAGTCAGTTATGGAACCAGGAAACAGACTGTTCACAAGAGCTGTCAACAGTACAAAGTTATGAACAGGTATTATTTCACTCAACAACAATTGAGCAAACTGAACAGCCGCAACATTTTGAAACACAGGATGTTCAACAATTTGAAGCACAGGATGTTCTACTTGTATCAGAGCAACAAGATGATGTGCAACAACTTATGTTGCCAGACACCAGATCGGGTTTATCTCCAGAGCCACAGGTTGATGGCCTGCACCATGAACTGGAGCAAGATACTCAGTCTATTCATGATGGTAGTAAACTTCAAGATTCTGTTTCAGATGTGGATGATGTTGAAATGGATAATTCTCATAGATCTTTGTCAGAAATTCAAGATTGTGAGTCAGAGATTCAACCAGAAGAAGAGTCAACTTCTCATTTGGTTGTATCTGAATCAAAGCCAGTTACACCAGGTTCAGAATACTTGCCAAATCTTCAATCAGATTCAAACCAGCAACAACTACCCATAGCAGAATCTGAACAAACACAACCAGTTTCCCACTATGATCATGAATATGAACATACTATTAACCCAGAAATGGAACAACAGCAATATCTTGAATCAGAATCCGCTCTTTTGGTATCTTCACAACCAGATTCCAAACAAGAAACTAAGCAAATTAAATGTACAGCTGATTGGCAACAAATTTCAAACACTCAGCAGATTCTACCAGAATTCATTTTAGAAAAGTCAATCCAGCAACAAACACTACAAGAGTCTGTACATTTACAACAATTTGTATCCAAAGAGCAACTTGAAGAAGAGAAGAAATATGAGTCATCTAAAAAGAAAGAAACAATCATTGTTGAATCTGAACAACGACAAAAAATGTCTTTTGTACCAGATGATCAAGTAGAGTTGGCATTGGTCTCTGGAGAGCAATCTCCAGCAAAAGTATTACCACAACTCACAACAGAATCGGAACAAGTTCCTCAGTGTGTGGGTGCAGAGTCTGAAGCAGAAGAAGTTCAAATTGAGTCAATATCTGAAGAAGAGCAAATGCAATTTGAGACAATTTCTGAGGAACCTCAAGTGGAGTTTGTGCAAATACCCAATGAGCAACATGTACAATTCTTACATCTACAAGAAGAGCAGCAGGTTGAGTACATTTCTGAGGAACAGCAGGTTGAGTACATCTCTGAGGAACAGCAGGTTGAGTACATCTCCGAGGGACAGCAGGTTGAGTACATCTCCGAGGAGCAACAAGTGCAATTTACCTCTCATGATCAGCAAAATGAGTTTGAGTCTGGAGATCAGGAAACAGAATTTGAATTTCAGGAACAGCATGATCAGTTTAGGACAGCCGAACAATATGTATCAGAAGAACAGCAAGCATCTATCAGTGAAGAGCAGCTGAACTGTGTATCAGAAGAACTACCATCTCATTTGACTTCACATGAACAATTGCAATTTATGTCTCAGTCAGAGCATGAGTCACAGTTTATTCCAGATATTGAGGAACAGCAAGTGCAGTTTATTCCTGAACAAACACAGTTCATGTCCGAAACAGAGCAGGAGATACAACAATTGGATGAAAAACAGCAGAATTATGAATCTGAAGAGCAATCCCAGTTTATATGTAAAGAAGGGCAACAGCAGAAGACTTTGACAAAGTGTGAGCAATGGCAACCTATTCTGACAGAATCAGATCAAGTTTTACAAGTTGTGTCAGAATCTACATTCACTCAGCAACAACCAATTTTGTTGGAATCTGAACACCATCAAAAAGAACAAATTATATCTAAATCAAATCATCAACAGCAGATTGTGTCTACATCAGAACAGCATGTGGGAATTTTACCTGATCAATTGGAAATCTCAACAGCAGAGCAGGCTGTATTAGAAGCTGAACAAGCTGTGTCAGAGGCTGAGCAACAACAGCAGCAGCCAGTGATTGTATTAGAAACTGAACAGCAACAACAAGAAATTGTTATGGAAAATATGTTGCAACAAATTGTTTCTACCTCAGGACAGCAACCACAAATATTGTCAGAAAATGATAATCAGCAGCTAGTAGAGGTTGATGATGTGCACCAAGAACAGATATTGTCAGAGAATATTAAACAACAACATGTGGAAATTGTTTCAGGAGAAGAAATGAAAATGATGCCCCAAAGTGAATTGCAACAAGAAATGTGTGAAGACAAAGAGCAAGAAGATATTGAATCAGTTGTTGTTTCTGAAGGTGACAACCAACAGGAAATGCTATGTATTAATGAACAACAGCAGGAAATTACATCTGATGAAGAAATTAGGTTCCAGCAGAGTATTGTGTGTGAAAATGAGCAGCAATTTCAACAGATTGTATGTGAAGGTGAGGTTCATTTACAACAGATAGTGTGTGAAGGTGAGCAACAACAACAACAGATTTTACATGAAGAAGTTCCACATCAACAACATTACGTGTTGTCTGATGGTGAGCAGCAACAGATGTCTGAAGAAGATGTGCAACAGCAGATGGTGTCATCGCAGCAACAAGCACAGACTGATGAGCAGATGCACGAGATTTTGCAGTCACAACATTTAGTTTCAGAAGTTGAGCAACATCATATGATTTCTGAAAGTGACAAACAACAGCAGACACATGTAATACTAGAAATAGAGCAGCAACAGATGATGTCTCAAGTTGAGCAGCAACCGCAGGAGATGATTTCTGAAATTGAGCAGCAGCAGTTACAGCAGCATGAAGAGATAGTTTCTGAAGTTGAGCAGCAGCAGCAAGATGTTTCTGAGATTGAACAACAACAACAGCAGCAGCACATATCTGACAGTGTGCAATTGCAAGATGTAGTGTCTGAAGTTGAGCACCTACAGCACATGGTGACTAGCCTTGAGCAGCAGCAGCAGCAAATACCAGAAGCTATGCAACTGCAAGAGATGGTATCTAGAATTCAACAGCAGCAGCAGCTGCAAGAAATGGTGTCTGAAGTTGAGCAGCATCAGGCAATGTCTGAAGCTATACCAGAGCATCATGAGATGGTCTCTGAAGTTGAACAACAACAACAACATATAGTGTCTGAAGTTGAACTGCTGCAACAACAACAACAACAACTGTCATCTGAAGCTGTGCAAATGCAAGTAATGGAGTCAGAAGTTAATCAACAGCAAATGTTGTTGGGAAATAATCAATTGCAAGAAATGGCATCTAATGTTGAGCAACTGCCACAGGAAATGTTGTCTAATTATGAACAGACAGAAGTATCAGAAATGGAGCAATCACAGGAAACAATATTTAAATGTGATGAGAAGGAGGAGGAGGAGGAGGAGCAGCAACTACAGACAGTTATTTCTGAGATTGATTCACAGCAGCAACATATTATAGAGTCAGAATCTTTTGAGCAGAACCAACAGGAAAAGTCACAAACACTTTCAGAATTGATAAAGCAACAGGAGCAAATTGTATCATCGTCTGTAGAAGAGACATCTGAGCAACTTGGGTCAGATCCCAATCAAAATCTAGAATTCTGTATAGAATCACAGATACAGAAACAACTTTCAGAAAATCAACCTCAAGATGGAATAGAAAATCAACATGTAGGTTCTCCATCAGAACAACGGCAATCTTCAGTTTCTGTATCTGATCTTACAGTAGAACAGCAGCAGCAGCAGTCTGTAGCAGAAGAGCAGCACCATTCTGAAATAAATCAATCATTATTTTCTCTAACAGATTCTGAACAACAAAATACATTATCAATTGAAGAGCAACAACTTATTTCAACTGATGAAAATGAAGGTAATCTTCCACCAACGACTGAACAAGATCGAAGATTTTATGCTTTTCAAACAGTTAAGCAAGATGTGCTATCAGTATCACTTCCAGAAACAATATCTGTGGGAGTGAGTGATCAACAAATTGAAGAAGGGAAAATAAAATTTTTACAATCAGAAGTGGATGGAGAAGAAAAACAGGTGTTGTTATATCAGGTTACTGAATCAGAGACAAATGCTCCTCAATTCAATGCGTCAATGAATAAATTGTCTATAGATACTGAGGTGCAGACTGTTTCATCAGTTGAGATACAACTTGAATCGCTTCCAGCATCTGAGTTTACCCAACAATCATCTTGGTCTGAAATACAGTCAGTTCACACTCCTGAGTCAGAGATACAATCTGTTTCATTTGTGAGTGCAAACTTGCATTTAGTTTCTTCTGAGAACTCAGATATAGAATCTATTACAGGTTCTGCATCAGAATTACGCATTCAGGAATTAAAACCAGAAATTACTAGTTCTGAAATGGACGAACAAGAACAATTTGTTACATCTAATAAACAAGATTCTGTATTGATAAATAAGCCGGAGTCAGTGTTTGGATGTATTGCAAAACAAAACTTACATTCAGTTCAGTCTGTTGAAATTCCAGTTCAATCAGCTGATATTGAAAAATCTTTTCCAGGAACAGAGTTCTCAACGGCTGAACTAACAGTAACTGAAGACGTACAAGTTTCAGGAAAGAAGAATAATCATTTGAATCAAGATTTTGTGGTAGAATCTGAAATAAAATCTGTTTCCGATAATAATTTAGATCAGAATAGACTATTGCAGCATAGAGAACAATCAGATAGCAATCAGGTACCAACAAGAAGTGTTTCTGCAGAAAATTCAAATCAGAATTATATTTCAGAGAGTCCTATAACTGAAGAAGTTCAAGAACTACAATATGAGTTTGAAAACTCTAATACGCAACATTTGTCTGAATTGTCTAAACAGAAAGCAGAAAGTAGACAATTATTGCAAATTGACCAGTCTTCTAAATGCTCAGAATCTTCTTCGAGTCATCCTTTGTCAGAACAATCTCTATCACAAGAAATGAATTGGGGACCTGATAATGAAACACTGAATGATCAAAATTTGTCTTCGCACAGACCTACACAAGCTTATTCGGTGTCTTCCTTAGGACAAACATCATCTCCGAAATCTCAATCACTATTAATGCAACAACTTTCATTAGAACAAGGTGAATTAAAATATGATGAGAATATGGATACCAAAGAAAACAAAACAAGTAATCTTGCTGACAGAAATATATATTTTGATGACTCTCAGAATAAATCTGATAGTGAGTTACAATCATCTCCAAATATGTTTTTGGGAGCTGATGGTTTGTCTTCAGCAACAGTCGATTCTTCTCAGTCAAGCACTGCTGGTGATTTGAATGAAAATATTGGTGGAGTTCAACAAAAGCGAGGACCAGGCAGGCCTAGAAAAGAATCAACTGGAACCCCATCACATTTAGTTAAGAAGAAAACGTGAGTGAATATCTTTTTCAAAATTGATTATAAATAGGAAAGAATAAAATGGAAAATACATTTTGTAGTTTCACTATTTGATAAGGCCATTTTACTTAACTGTTTCTACTACTTTCAACATTTAATATGCTGTGTATATTACAACAAATATTGAACCTTATTCCAATTTAATATAATCTGTATTTCTTTTTGAGAATTTTTTTGAATTGAAAAAGAAAATTATAACTTGTTAATGAATTTATTTTTATTTCTGATAAATTCTTCAACTAATATAGTGTAAGTTTCCAATCTGTAATTATTTACATAACAACCTATTAGAATTCATTCAGTTTTATAAAATGATATGCTTAGAAAAAGTTTAGATAATTTGGATACTTTAAAATTATTATTACAATTTTATGTATTGGTATATATTTATAAAAATATAAGGAAATACATAAGTAATTTTTATTGATTTTTCAGTCGAGTAAAAACTTCTGGGCGTAAACCGAAATATAACCCTGTTGTTGAAAGTTTCAGTCCTGATATTGCAATGGATATACCTAGTGAAAGTATTGATACATCTGTGTTTAAACTTCAAGATTGTACAACTATTACTTTATCTACTACCACTTGTAGTACAACAACTGAAGCTATTCCAAGTTCAATTCTTGATGATATCCTTGCTGATGAATCAACTGAGACAGAATTATCAGAAACACCATCTGGAGGTAACTTTTATTAACGATCTTAATTGTTTAGAAATATACTATTTAAATAGTTTTTCATTTTCCTCATATATACAGCATATTTTGATTGAAAATTTGTTTCTTCAATCGATATTCATTTAAATTAGCCAGTTTGGCTTGTCCCTCCCTTCTCTCCTGTGTTGAGTCATCATCAGGTTTTAATATTTATGTTTCATCGACTTCAGCAATCCATCATTGAAAACTTAGGTCTTACTGGTCTCTCCCAGAAAACATAAATGCTGCAACAGTCAAGCATATATGCAGTTCTTGTATTGGTTCCAGCACTCTTGGTTGTGCACCAATTGCAGGTGAATAATGCCAATAATTTTACAAAGTTGGCAACATTTTAATGTCCAAGAATCAAGTATATAAGTGAGGTCTTGTATAATATTGCCTTTTATTCTAGTGTAAGAAGTAAGAATCTGTCCTGCTTTGATCCATGACTATGGCAGTTTCACTTCATTTATGCCTCTAAAGTCTTAAGGAAATGCTTGGATGTCACAGCACACCATTTACTCTATCCTATAATTCTCATTCATTGTAACTAATCAAAAGAAATTAAAATATATTTAAAGATTAGCAGCAGCTGTTGTTTTGCTCACCTTGCACACTTGATACATAAACAGCAACACCACTGTTGGAGGTTGCAGCAGTTTTGTTTTTAATGTATGCTAGCTTTATTATAGTTTGTATTGTTCTTACAAATTCACACCTACACTCATGTATATATTCTGGATAAATGAAGTTGACTTAGGGGAAGTATTTTGTTCATTTGACTAGAGTGAATTGTAAGTTCTAATCTTTTGAAGTTTAAAAAACTAAAAAAAAAGGTATAATGTGCATATCTATTGAAAGAATTTATTTTTTCCCTATTTTTCCAGATAATCCTTGTGTTGAGGCTATTGATAACAGTATTATTCAATCCTCTGATAGGCAACTTTCTGAAGATTCGAATTCAAGTGGAATTTTAAGGTAATAAACACATGTTGAATGTTAATAAATTAAAACAAATAACTAGAAGTAAGCCCTTGTACCTAGTATCTGTTAACCTGGAGAAGTCTGCCCCTCTCTCCCATCACGATGCCTATGTACCAAGGCATTGCATCAGATATGTTCGTATCTGTTACAAACTACCATCACCCTTCTGTACCACTATCCATCACTCCCCCCCCCCCTCTCACCAGTAAATATGTAACTGCCATCACTGCCTCTCTTCCATTGCTCCCTCCACCTCAATTACAGTTTCTCCCATCATACTCTCACTTCTTTACCTTCTTACCCTAGTCCATCTTCTGTAACCACCCTCTCTTCTATTCCCCCCCTTGGTCACATTGCCTTGAATGAGTGGGGATGACATAAAGTAGTAGTGAGAATACTTTATTCTTGCAGGATACAAGGCAACATGGTACGATAAAATACACCTAGTAGACTGTGTAAGGTTGGTTTAGTGAACGAGTGGAGACAACATTGGGTCAAGTGGACCCTTTATTCCTGCTGAGGACATGACAACTTCTCTAGTTGCACCCAGTACACTCTGTGAAGTGGTTGGTGTTAGGAAGGACACCTAGCTGTTGAAACCATGCTAAAAATGAAGCGTACGAGCAAGATGTAGTCCTTCCACCCATCTTGGAAGGTAGTAGTTCCGAATAAGAACTGATTCGGACTATGGAAACCTGTCCAACCCATGCCAGCATGGAAAGCGGACATAAAATGATGATGATGTTGATCCTCAAGTGTATCTTTAAAAAATATATTTTACTTTGAATACATTATTAATATTCATACTGTGATATTCATACTTTAATATTTTGTTGTTTTTTTAATAAAGAGGAACTATGAAACATTTAATTCTGAACTAATTTACTTTGATTTTTCATTTTACAGTAATAGTCGTACATGCTCCTTTTGCAACTGTGGTGAAAATAGCTTACTGGGTCAAGGATTATTGTCAAAGTATGACCCAACCCCGGGATTTAACCCTTTCAAGCGAATACTTCAGCGAGCAAGGAGAACATCTTCAGAAATTGATGAAAAAGGAAATGACAGAAATCCAAAGCACTTAACATGGAGAAGACCTAGAGGCCCATCTAGACCTGCTAGGTAATATATTTATTGTTCATAATTACTCAGCTTCTCAAAGAATATAATGATTTAAGTCCTGGAAAAATTATCATTCATAGAGATGAATATATATATATATATATATTACATATATATATATATATATATATATGGTGCAGCATGGCCGAATGGTTAAGAAGTTCGCTTCGCAATCATGAGGTCACGGGTTCGATCCCACTGCGTGGCATCTTGGGCAAGTGTTTTTACCATAGCCTCGGGTCGACCCAAGCCTT